>VNJS01015022.1:0-18194 GCA_008042575.1 Drosophila watanabei
TGGCCACCTATCATGCCAGCCGCCCACATCCGCGTCGTATTTCCCACCACAAGGAGGTCGTGGTGGATCCCTCGTTCTTTGAACCTTCCGAGGAGCTAATCGAGGAACTCCGCCGGTTTGCGTTGGATCAGCAATAAAGTTAAATGCTCTACAAGAGGGATCGTGTTTTATTTAATAAGAGATCTAACAGGTAAATATTGTGTTGCAAAACTGAGTGGAATACTTAAAAAAACTAATTGGAATTGATTTAAATGCGCCATAAAAGATATTATCCTAAATATAAATTAAACACAGATTAAGTAATTTGCTTCCAAATTGGCAATACTCCCTCGCAACAAAGTGGCTTAGAACATGTTGACTTTGATTTACAGAATCAAGATCGTTTATTTATAAACTGACTCATATGGATTTCCTATTTGGTAGAGATAAATGTTTGTTTTTAATGTGTCAATATTTGTGTTTGGTACTGTGGAGATATCATTGAAATATCATGGTACATTTAAATCTTATTTTCTGACTTGCTTCTAGTTTTAATTTTTAATTTGGTTATAAAACATGATTAATAAGATTTCTGGCTTATGTTCAGTTTTAATTTAATTTAAATAAATTATAAAGTCCATTTAAGGCTATGTAGGAAATCAACATTACATATATAAGAAACTATTTTCAATTACTAAATTATTTACTCAAAAATCTGTGCTCACTTAAGAATAATCAAGTTGAGATGGCCAGAACCACCTCATCCCTGGTTTCATTGGCCGGAATTGCCCTGCTTTCGGCCATAAAGTGAATGTTAATGGCTTGAGCAATTATATGGCATTAGATGGCTCAAACAGAAAGTTGCTTGAGCAGCATTCCAATCGAAATGGCCAAAAGCCGATTGCAGTTTACAATAAATAAATAATTTATTTGGAAGCTTAAATTAACAGAAAACAAAAACATAAACATAATCCGACGGGCCAAAGAAGGCGCCTTCAGTCCCAGACGTCGCTCAGACATCGTAGTTGTACTTCTTGCTGTCGCCGGGATTGAGGCTGTACAGGTCGTAGTCGAACTGGTCCCACTCCTGGTGGTCGGGTCCCTTGGGCTGCGTGGTGCCCTTCTTCAGCTTGAGCAGGGTCTTCTTCTCGCGCACCACATCCACGTGCGGCACCTGCTGGCGGACGAGCTTCTCCTGGGCCGTCAGTGGCTGTGGCGGCCGATACACCGGCGTGTTGGCCAGGAACTGGGACTCCTCCATTCCGAGATCGGCCCCAGGACTCATCTGGGCATCGTAGAAGTTGGCAAAGTTCTGCAGCTGCATGGACTCCGCCGGATGGTGATCGTAGTAGTCGGGCATGATCAGGTTGTAGTTGCCAGTCAGGGCCAGGGGCTCCTGGGGCCGTGGGGCATAGGCGAAGCTGGAGAAGCTGGCGGCGGTTCCCAGATCCCTTGGGCGACTATATCGTGGCAGGGCCTCCGAAATACCCAGAAACACGGCCAGGCTGCAGCTGAGCAGGATCTGAAAGGAAGTTAGGGAAGTTAATATTAATATTTTTGTTTACTAGAGGATATTTTGTAAGTATTAATCTAAAATGCACTTTATTTTATATAAAACTTACTATTTGCTTATTATGTTGTCCAGCCATTGTTTGTGTGCGAGTATTCACAGCAAGAATGAATTTATATAAATGACTTGAATTTAATTTTAGCACTTTTGTTGGCTCTTCACACTTGCTGGTAGGTTTTAATGCGTTCTCGACTGACGTCCGATTTTAGTCCCCGTCAATGCGCTTAATTCGAGCACTTAAACCAGTCTAATGTTCTGAGCCGTGCGATTTTGTATTTAAAGCAAAAGCCAGGCGAAAGCCGAAAGAATTTCATTTCGTTTGATTTGTTTTGTTTGGCAGCACTCCCCGAGTGCCCCGTCCCCCGGTTGACCGCTTTATTGGCATGCAAATCCGGTTTCAAAACTTGGATTTCCAACCGAGCGTCAAGCGGAGTCGAGATAACTCTGATTGCGATGCTGATTCGGTTTCGGTCTCGGACTCTGAGATTCTGATTCGCGGAGTGAGTGACACACGTAGAGGCGAGGAACACAGGTCAGGAACACCTGAGGGAATCCGGAGATCGGGTTTGTGGCGTCAGGGACTGGGGACAAAAGAAATGCAAATTACTGGATGCTCGATGCTGGATGCTGGATGCTGGACTATGAGGCGCTCGCGTTGACACACATTTGATGGGATGATTCATGGAATGTGCGCGGCAATTAATCCAAATTATACGTAATAAAAATATTAATTGCACTCGCTTTGTACCACTGAACTTGGGTGTTGTGCTCGTACGTATACGTAATTAAGTAGCCGCAGCGTGGCTCCGCGGATGGGAGGGGACGGGGCGGACATGTTAATCGGCAATATACAAATTGGCACATCAATCACTGCTTTTTATTGGCCAGCAATGATCTGACATTTCAATTTTTGTCGCCCGACTGTCACTTAATGCACTGATAATCCTTTGGGCGGTTCAATAACACCTCTCCTGATCCCGTCGGGAAAATCCCAGGCAGTGCCGAACTCGGTACCCGCGATGATATCTTTAGCTGATGCAAGCAGGTAGCGCCGTTGAGCCCGACTAAATACAGCAAAAAGAAATTAGAACACACTTCAAAGTGCGCTCTCTTAATGGCGGCCTTTTTACGATCACTTAAGATAAGAGTAAGAGAAATCTAAGCCAGATTTTGATTACTAAGACAAGCGGTTCGGTCTTTTGGTACCAAGCGTTTGTATTTAAAAAATATATTAAATTATATATTAAATTACAAGCAAGAGCCAAGTAAGTATCGTTTAAAAAAGTTTTAAATTTTATAATACAATATTAATTTATATTATCAAAATATCAATGCTGCACAGCTTCTGCTACTTTACATTAGGAAGTGTTAAAGAGCTATTAGATTATTTAATATGCATTTCTTTAATCATCTTAATATATTAACTTTCTTCATAAAGTCAAGACCAGCTCTCAAAAAGTAGGGAACAATTGACAAATAAATTCTTAAATAAAAAAACACAGCTGTCCACAACCTTGATAATTAATAATTGATTAATTGATTAAATAATAAATCGAGGCGCTACACAAAATATAATTAGACTTAAAATTGCAAAACCTTAAAAAGCTTGAAATCCATTCATATTTCTGTACTTTTAATGATAACTTTATTCAAATAAAGATACGTAAATTTAACCACAACTTTATTTGTTTACAGTTGATGAAGCCAAAATTCAAATTTCTTTATTTTATTGCCGATGACCACTGGGGAATTCTAAAGTTTCAGCTGAGACAAATCGCTCTGCATTTTTAGGCTTAACTTAGATGGTCAGTCGCTGGGGTTTAACCAGCTTTGTTCTGATTTACAGCCCTCGATGGGAAGTGGTGTTATTTCCCGCAGTTCGAAAATAAATTAGCGTGTTCCAATACCGTCGGATGTTGGGCTGTCAGCCGCACACGCCTGGAGTCAGAGAGAAGGAGAGGCCACCCCCGTCATCAAAACACCAGGCATAAATAAGTTTTAGTGTCTCGGGGAAACCCGTTCCCCAGTGGCTCCCCACCGCTACCTGACATTCCCAGCATTTCTCGCATTTTTTTGTGGAAATATTTAAAGCCGGCGGCAGAAAGTCAGAACTCATTTGGCATTGTTTTAAGCACTTACATTTCGTTTCGTTTAATTTGTTTTGCGATTTGTATTTTGCATATGCATATTCACAAACTTTTCTGTGTGCTTTTCGTTTTCCCTTTTGTGTGTAAATTGGCCCGTTTTTAATTTTGCATTATTTTTTGTATTCTTTTCCTTTTGTTTTCGTTTTTGTTTTCGTTTTTGTGCACATGTTTTGGAGATCAAAGACATGTTTTCGAGCAGCAGAGAAAACAATGTATTTTGTTTTTATTTTTTGTTCTTTTTATGGCAATATATGTAAAACATTTTGCTGGGAATTTACGTCGGAATAATATCGCAGTGAGAGGGCTTCATAATTTTTACTTTGGCTCAAGCCGGGGCACACAATTCCAATTATCCGGGGCCACATTCCACCCGCCGGCTTTTGGGGGGCTGCGGACTCTGTTTGCGTTTAACTATTTGCCAAAGGCCCATGCCACAGCGCCGATCGAGTTGGAAACCGACGTCGACACCGACGCCGACTCCGAAACCGAAGCCTCAAAGCAACGTGCCCCGGAATACAACCGCAAAATTACTTACTCGTCGGAGGATGCCCCGCCTCGGTCTCTGCGGTTCCCTAGACAAATGTTGCACGCCCCAGCCCCGACTCTCCTTCACCTTCACCTTCTCCGGCTCAATCCGTCTCAATACCAAACCCAATCCCCGACTGGGAAACCGAAACAAACAGGCAAGTGTCGCCTCGGGCAACGCATCATTATCGATGCAGGCCGGGGCAAATGCAAATCGCATTAATTCTAATATGCATTTCGACCGCAAGAAACTGTGCACACCATTTGCCGCCAAGAAACCACCCCCGGACGCCATCCGAAACCCCATCACAGCCTCGGACATGAACTTTGGGTTCATTGTTTCCGTGTTAATGTCCAGATAAAGTCACAGATTTGACACATGAGGCAGCTGGTAAGTAATCACCTCCTCCCAGTAATTTACTCTCACTTAGTGCTCCGATGAAATTATGATACATGGGAATTTAAAGCAGGCCTGCCTGAAACAGAGTCTCAAATAAATATGTTAATTGATATGGCAGGTACATTATTTTCACCTCTAATCTTTATTTGACTTCCGCAGCTTGTGGCAATCAATCAGAGTTGTAATGATCCATAATCAAGTAATGATTAATAACCATAAGGCCATTAAAGGCTTTATTTAAACCATGACTCATCTGTGGTCTATCCGAACGCCAGGACTAACGCAGGCGGTATGTCACTTTGGGTCGCTTGACAGGACGCCTGGTGACCAAGGCTTGCACGTCCGCAATCGTCGACTTGATAAAGGACGCCGCCACCCGGCAGTACATGTACCACGCCTGCCGCGGACACTGGTCGAAGCGGACCAGCGCCTGCTGGAGCACTAGCACATTGGCCAGGAAGTTGACCGACAGCACCAGGACGTAGGTGCAGACCACAGCTGTTATGATCATCTTTCGGGCGTTGGGATTCTCGCCCTCAATGTTCCACTGCGTCAGGGCGTACACAACAACAGCGCTCAGTGGGCCGGCGACCAGGGCCATGTTGGCGTCGAAGCGGTAGGTCAGCGACATCGTCGCGGAGTAGTCCGCTCGCAGGAAGAAGGACTTGACGTACATGTTGAAGTTCATCTGCGGACGAACCAGTACGGCCAGCATCAGGACGTAGAGTCCAACGAAGGCGGCTCCGTGGCGCACGGTCAGATTCATTGTTCTATTTACTCGAGGAGCTAAGAAAAGGGAAAATTACATTTTATTCGTAGGCAACCATACAAAGTTAGATAAGCTGGCATGTAAATGAGGAACATTTTGAAATAAACCTCTGCTTTCGTAAGCCCTTGATAAAGGTGAAGTTTTTGCAAGAAAACATTGAAAGATGATATTTGCTATGGTAGTTTTCAATATATTAAATGTAGAGATAGGAAAGTCCCAGTAAAGCGTAAATGCTTTAAGGTACCCAGTATATAGAGCTTTTTTGGTGAAATTAGAAGGAACATTAAGTTAAATTTATCCCAAATATATGAAAAATTTTCAATGTCAATTTAAAGTACCTCCGCACCGAATTTCTTTAAAATATAAGTTTTTCACGATTTGTGGGAGCAGAAGTGGGAGTGGCCAAAGCAACCGTGCAACAGATATAACAGATTTTACTATACTAGTTTTTGCGACCTATTATTTTTGCTGATACTAATGAAATTCATGAAGTCCGATAAGCCTCCTTTTGTTTGTTACAGACATTTTACGTTTTCACTAATTTAAAATACCTTTGTACCCTTATGAGTATTGGGTTTAAAAATTTCAAAATCTAACCGCAAGTCTCTGAACTAAACAATCGGTCCCCCGATCTTTCCCAACTCGGACTAACCCGCCTAATCTTACCTTTGTCAGGGGAGGGAGGCGACAGCCGGTCGTTTGTCTACCTACCCAATACCCTAATTAAGATCCACTCCCCCGGGCACACATCGTTGTTAATTCAGACCGGCCCGGCCATCCATCAACCCAAATAGACTTCAATTAACTGCAGTTCATCAGTCTCCGTTTGGCCGCGGTCTTTGGTCCGACGACTCATCGAAGGCCTTTGCAATTACTTAACACATTCGAAATGTCATCGCAAATGCACTTGCAGTTGCACAAACACAAGCCCGCACACGGACGAGGGACGGCAGGAATAACCGCATAATATGGGTCATTAGCGCAGGCGGGACACCTGGCTGCCACGCCCATAAAATACACTGGTTAACATGATTTGAATAATCAAGATGGAATTTAATAAATAAACTATACTTAAGATTTTAGGATGATTATTACATTTGTAACGATAGCTTGCAAACTTAACAAATTATTGACAATTTCTCTGATACAATAAGTTCTTTCCTGCTGGCCAGTGTCACTTGCATTTCCAACCATACCACTTAATCTTCACACTCACCGAAAACCGAAAAAAATGCACCAACCAATGACAAGTGAAAGGGAAAATCGAGTAAACGGCAATAAGGAAAACAGGGAAGAGCGGAAAAATCAATGGCGGCATAAAGACCACGTGAAATACAAATGCCGCAAAGTGTAATTAATTGCAAATTTTCAACGCTGGGCAGCTGGGCAATAGTGGAAAATAAACTGACACGGAAAATGGAAAAATTAAAACGGCAGTTGGGAAATCAAACGGCGTAATATCGAGCGCTGTGCAGTCTTGGCGACTACAGCGATAAATCAATGCAATGCCCTAACAATGCGGGCTAATTGCGAAATGATTAAGCGAAAGTGGCAGAATCAAAATTCAAAATTCATTTCCATGTCCCTGTAGTGGCGTGTGTGTGTGTGAGTGATTGTGGGGGGGGGCTGGTGGGGAGGGCGATGAACGTAGAAGCGTGACAGGGTGGACCGCCCGTTGACAGCGATAAATCAGCAGGTGTAATGAGTCAAAGTTATCGTTATGCATGGATCATTAATCACACACGCATAACAAATTAAGAGTACATTATTCCATTGCCACACAAACACACTCGCAGGCATCACCTGTGCCCCAGAGCGTGAGCCCCATATTGCACGCATACTTTTAGGCGGCGCGTTTACGTTAGTTTATGCCTTTCGGGTACCCTTACTAAGAGTTGGTTTTTAAATTTATATTGCAATGCACTTATGAATCAGTCATAAATTTGAACAAACTACCTTTTCAGTCTGAAATATATATATTCTTCATACAATAATTTTAGTTTAATAAACTTCTTTCTGCAAAGTACTATTAAAACCTAATTTTCATCTAATGTTAAGCTATCAAAGGTTACACATTGGAATGAGTAATGCATTGAATTGGATTCTTTTGAATAAACTTATTGAAATCGAAATCGGTTTTGCTTTCATTTGCTTTCATTTGACCAAAGGATCAGCCCTTAAGGGTGCTTTGCAGCCTCGATCCCTTGAAAGGGGATTTTTGTTTGTTCTGGCACCAGAACCTGTGCAATTCCCCCCTTTATCCCTATATTTGCCTACTCGCTAATTGTAAATGCCAATCAGGACTGTGCCAGGACCCCAGCAGCTGACAAGACAAAGCCAACTGTCTCCGCACCGAGTACCGACTACCCGAGAGTCCTGGTTGCTGTGAGCTGGCGGATTGGCTGTCTGGAGCTAAAGCGGACTGAGCCGAGAGCTCAGTTGAGCTGGCTGATTGCTCCAATTGCCAGGCGCCCGGGCACGCACGGCTGCCTCATACAAACTTGCAACTAAACAGGACTCGGCGGAGGCAGCGACGACAGCCGTCGCCGCTTCTGTCAACGCACAAAAGACGGCGCTGACGTAACGAAACAGTTAATTTAGAGTACGACAACGACAACGACAACGACAACGACGGGGTCCTCCCCGTCTACAACGACTACAAACGAAGGCAGTTCAAAAGCCGTCAGCGCGAGATGAGATGAGGTTGCAGATGGGCACAAAGAGAACAACACGGAGCAGTAAAGTCAACACTCGACAAAAAGCTACTGTTAATTTGCTCTCTATTATACGTAAATTCATTTATACTCAGTAAAAAAAAAACGTAGGGGAATATTTCTAGCTGGGAAGTGCCTTTTTTCAGGGTTTGCCATATAATATGTATAAGATATATAAATATAAGGACTCAGGAACACGTTTTTTTCAAACGCATTTAAAAGCTGTATAATGTAAATTCTCATATAAAGTGGCAACAAATTTTCACAAAACGCACATATTGCCATCTGGGCAGTCTTAACAAATATGAAATTTATAATAAATAATTGTTAAATATTATTTTCACAAAATGTTAATACGGGCCGAATAGCTCAACTTAAGTATTTAAGTACTTAAGCTATTTTTGCTTTTAAAAGTGCATTTAATAATTAACTTTAACTAGCTGCCTTTTAATCGAAATCAGCAAACCAATACTTGCTTTCAAGGAAACGTGCCAAATCTTTTTGATTTTAATTTAGAAATAATATCTTTCAGTGCAGCAGCAGCGGCAACAAAAGCAGCAGCAGCAACAGCAGCAGCTTTGTGCCATTTGCATAGGGGCGTGCACGAAGTCCGGGATCTGCAATTACAAAGCACAAGCTCGAGATTGGAACGGAGCTGGAACAAGAGGGAGGGGAAGACGGAAGGGTGGGAAGGGGCTTAGATTCCAGCGCCATATAAAACATTTTTTAGTGAGCTGATGCTGGCGAATGTTTAGAATTTAATTAGCCACGCTCCCTGATTATGCGTGCCTGAAATTAGAGACCCCGCCAAATGGAGCCCTATAAAATGTCTACAAAACTGCCGATGACAACAAGGGGAGTCGGAGCAAGGACCCCTCTTTTACTACTCACATCACAGAGCACCTCCACGACGGGATTTGATTCTTGGAACAGGAAATAAAAACAGGAACTAAACTAAAATTTGTAAGCCATCCGGAATGATTTCTAAAACCAAAAAAGGATCGCTTTAAGTTGTAAATAGAATTTCTTTGCTAAGGTTGCTGTGTGTTAAAAATAATTTACCTGAAGTCACCTACAAGCATTCTCAAAACGAAATAAATGTTCGCTAAAATAATTAATTCAAATATTTAAGTACACTTATAAGTTGAGAGTTAGTCTTGAGAAGTTAAAGTTACTAAAATCCTACTTAGTCCTTATTAATTTCTTTGCCTAGTCTCATGGAAATCCTTTGGAGATCCTTAGGGTTACGGTAACCCACCGCTCACTATTCCGGTCATCAAATCCCGGTGGCCAATGCAAATGCAGGCGGCTGCTCCGTGGACTGAACAGAACCGCTTTGCTGCAGCACAAACAATGGGCGACACTTCAGCACTTTCATTTTCCCGCTCGAACACTTGCGGAAAACACTCCGCCGCAGACTCGACACACACACACATTTTGTGGATTTTTATTTATTATTTCGCCTCTGTTTCTGGGGGAGCGAGGAAACCGTCGTTGCCCCACCGCCGCCACCGCCCGCCCAACAATTTGCGAGTCGCACTCAACATGAAGTGTTTTTTGCGGTTTTTTCGTGTTGCATGTTTTATTCACGTACATATATTTTTAGAAATTGTTTTTAGTTGCATGCTTTACTTTTGTGTTGAGTTCTGTGACAGCTCAGACAGACGGCGACGACGGTGGTAAGGTGGCGGGGTGGCGACTAAGGCTCAGAGTGCACGGTGCAGTGAGGCCGCGATGACAGATAAGTCACACATATTGTTCGAGAAGTTGGCGGTGGGCTGCTTCAGTGACAACTAAATCGGGCACGATAAGTCCTTTAGGATTAGACTGAAAAAATCTGTGCTCACAAGACAAAGAGCAGGCATTTATGGGTATAAATTGTGATTGTTTCCTTGAAATTATTTATTAATAAACGATGGAGACCCTCTAAATTTACCGGTTTTCGTTTCCGGTTTAAATAAAAGAACTTCTTTCATTTTTGAATGACATTTTGAATAGTTTATAAGTCACTTAAATGTATTATTTTTAAACGGTAGCAACAGTGCGTATGAGTAATATAAAAATATTTTACAACCATATTATACTTATTTGCTTTAAGGTCAAGAGCTTTACCTCAATTAAATTCCATTTCTAGCAATCTATAATTACTTCTTTGAATCTTTTACCTTCCTAAGTACTCAATGGCTCTGAGTTAAACTTCCGAGTTAGACATAAAAAAGAAGACAAAATGCCTTTCTAACTAATTAATAGTATATTCATATCTTACTATCTCAACAGGAGTCCCTCTTTAGATAAAGATAAAATTAAGCTGTGCGAATGGACATCATTTTTCTTGCTCCATGTTCCATTCCCAATTAATAACCCCACAGGAGAGTCAAGCGGCTTCCGGCTCTCTAAAATTTATGTGGCACAGCTGCCGTTGATGTCGCTTAAATGCACACACATGCAGGCACTCAATACCGTGGAGCCCGCTTCCTCTACGCCATATAAACCCTCACACGCTATCGGCCAGCTTGAGAGTATGCAACACTTTCCTCCTCGGCTGTCTATGCGCATCTTTATTATTAATTATGCCAGAGATTTAATTAAAAACTTAACCAACTGCCGCCTTGAGCGCCGTGGCACTCAGCAGCGGTACAATCTCGTGGCCCACATTGGTGGGCGGACATGGGGCACCCGTGGGCGTGGCAAGTTCCGATGGATTGCAGCAGAGTTGGCAGCTTGCCGGAGCAGCAGCATTCGCGGGGGATGGGCTAATTAAAATGCATTGTTAAATGCAAATAATGGATTATATGTATAGTTGCGGAGTTTTCAGTTTGCAGTGTGTTTACTTACGTCGTCTGGGGCCTCAAGAGCGAGTGGTTGAGCTGCTGTGGGTTCGACAATGCTGGCGCCCAAACGGCTGCCGCAGGCGGCGCCTTAACGATTTTTGGCCTGGATTCGGCGGGATATTGTTGTTGCGCCTGAATGGGCTTTGGCAGGAGCTGCTGCAGTTGCTGCTGCTGTAGCTGCTCAGGTCGCCCATTGACGCCATTGAACCCGGCCAATATCTGGGGTTGTTGACTCGCCGCGTTTCCATAAACAAAAAAGTGTTGCTCCCCTTGTTGTTGCGGCTGATTTGTGGCCTGTTGTAGCTGCTGTTTGGGTTGCTGCTGCTGTTGCTGTTGCTGCTGCTGCTGATGTTGCTGTGGCTGCTGTTGCTGCTGCTGCCAATTTGGCACAGTTTGGCCCACTAACTGAAGCAACAATGGCGCCAATGCTTCGCTGCCCGTGATTTGTTGGAGATGCTGCTGCAGAGCCGCCTCCTCAATCATCTGGCCAGCCGCTGATTCGATAGTCAAAGGGCTGCGGTTCCTGTAAGCAAATAGTTGGCTCAATAGATTGACCTGCTGAACGTGCAACTAGGCAACAACCCACGAAACCACTTAGCAGTGATGTCGATTTTTCTTTTATCTATATAAGTCTAAAAATTATAATATTGAATTTAGCAGACAAATATCTCTTAATTTCTTTAAGGGAAATAATGCTTATTTTAATTTATTTACTTAAAAGTCCATTATTCAATTATTTTTGTGCTAGTTCACTCTTGATTTGATTACTATCCTTTATTTTGGTCTTGATTTCTTTAGAGCTTGTCTTCTCCCACTTTTATTTTTGTCGTTGTTTTCTAGTCTCGAATTAGGTTGTTGCCAGCACTGAAGCACACACTCACGTGCAGTTTCGACCTACTTTGTCAGCGGCTGTGCAAACATTTGGCCCACAACAACGCCCAGGCACACCAGCGTCAAGTGGAGCGTAACGGGCCAATTTGGATACATATTTAAGCCCGATCTGCTGCTGGCTAGACCTTCTGCTCAGAACTCTCACCAAGAACTAACTAACTTAGTTCACACATCAAATATTCTCCGGAGCCATGGATTCTCATTAGGAGAGCCGTCGTCGTCTGCAGAGGGAAGAAGGCTAATTCGCCTGTTTGCGACTTGGCAGCATTCGATTAGGTTTCTTGTTTCGGGCATTAATTATTGCGGAGCTAATTATACATACATATATGGTATGCACATTAATATGCAAATATTATGAAGTGTGAACATATTTGATACGCCCCATTGGTTTCTGTATGGCAATTACCAGTTAGGCTTTCGGAGATCTAAGCGAAAGCCCGGCGGCGAATCTCGATTCTCGACTCCCGAGTGAATGGCACCCAATTAACTCGCCTGTGAACGTCAAAAAAAAAAAAGTGGTGACGAATCAATTAGTTACAAATATAAGCAGGTTTATTTTAATAAAGTAAGCCAGTAAAGCGAACTGCAAATACTGCCTTTCATTAAGCAATCTTAATTATAATTATAATATAAAGTGTAAAATACACAAAATAACTTGGAATTAAAGCTTAAAATTAAAAGATCATTCGATCTAAATTAACATATTTTGCATATATATAACTTCCCCAGGGTTTTGTAATATTTAATTTTTGTTAGTCTGTTTTATCTTAAGTTTAAATTTAATAGTTCTAACAACTTAAGAACTCAATAGAAATCCCCCCTAAAACCCATATTGGTCTGTATTTGCCACCCAAAAATTCTCCTAAACTCTAAAGCATATGGCCAAGAATCCCAAACTGTTGCATTAACATATTTACCCGTTGTGTTGGCTGCTGTTGGCGATAAATTCTTGCTAAAATGTCAACCGGCTACCAGCCAGCAGCTACAGGCTACCGAGGGCTGTCAAACTGTGGAGTGGCTCTCGACTCCATTTTGGCTCCAGCTACCATTTTCCGCTCCCTGCAGATGTGTGGCAAAATGTTTTTCCATTAAATTATAGTACAATGCCCCCCGGAAAAGCCCTCGTCATCAGTGGCCTTCGTCTGCGTGTTGGCTCGACCAGCAAAGTCATGAAATTTAGTGTTGGCGGCATAATTAGACCATCAATTGCGGAAAACTCATGACAGTCATGAATGGGCGACTCTTTCAGTATGCCGGCGTGTGTGTGTGTGTTAGGAGGTAAACCACGGGGGAGGGGGAGAGGTGGCCAGGAGCTAGGGATCCGCCGGAATAAAGTAATACGGCCCCCAAGCATAAACTCATCAGCGTCGGAAATGCTGACAGCAATGAGGACGACATCACCACTAGCAGCGTCACATTACACAGGAAAAAAAATAATGCAAACGATAGTTTTGGATATTTCTTTGTTAAAGTTTTAATTAAAAGTAGTTCAGATAAATGAATGTGGAATTTACAATATATTTAAAACAATGTTTCAAGGACTAAGAAAAAAGAAAAGTTCGTACACAAAAAATTCCTACTGTCAAGATAATTTATTTATTTTAATAATAAATAGGGTTACTGTATTCCCAGTGCAATAACAGCAACACCAACACTATCAGTCTCGAAAGGCGGCTGGAATGCTGACGATGGCCGGGACTGTTGCTCGCAGAACAACAACTTCGCAGGCTACAACAATGGCCACAATAAAGTCGGAATGTAAAGCACAAATGCTACTTTTGTTGCTCATAAATATTCACTCGAATGTATTCGGTCTCCTCGGCCTTTTCGTCCTGCTGGTGTCCTTGTGGGGTCGCTTTCATTTTCCGGCGCCGCCGCAGCCGCTCTTCGGCTGGAGGCGCAAAAGTGTGAAATGGCCGAGTGCGAGAGTGTTCATATACATTTCTATTTTTATGACGATTTTTCGGTGACTGTTTTAGCCAGCCAGCCGAGTGTGAAAGTTAAGCACATAAATTACAGGCGAGAGCGCTGCGAGAGGAATTAAAAGCGCATTGCATAGTGCCGAAAACCAAAAAACACTTAAAATATGGCAACAACCGCTCACTGGGGATCCCCCGCACACTCACACAAACACAAATACAGCTGAGGGCAGGCAAACAGACACTGGAATATTATTCGCAATAAAGACTATAAATTTTTAAATACCAATATACATGTCTTAAATCTTTGAAGTAATATATCTAGAGTGCTTCACAAAACTCTTTAAAATGGTACCAAAAAGTGTGCAATGGAATTCTTGAAGTACTATGTAAAATAGCATACTTTTGGACACCTTTTTAATGTTTATAAAGATATGATCAATTAATCGCACTCAGTTTGCTCAGAGTCCCATTAATCTGACCACTTCTGTTAGCATGCATGTGAAGTGCGGCTCGTTGGCGCTTTTTACTAAAATTACACGCTCTAATCCACAACTTTCGAGTGGGCCCAAGCCCCCACCCACACCCCCAGGAAAGATCTAAAAAAAAGAGAGAAAAATAAAAGGGAACTTGTGGCGAGTGGGATCTCTCAGGGCGAGATGAAAGGCGACTGCCGAGGGCATCAAGGGCTACAAGAATGCGCCAGACAGCGCCAAAGACCTAAACGCAAAACAAGCACGGGCCCGGCCTGAAAGTATGCAAAACATAATTCATGCTGATGGAATTGTATGCATGAATATATGAGGGGAAGCCCCAACACCCAGGCATCCATCCGTCCGTCCCCCAGCTCGACGCCCTACCCCTGGGCTGGCTAAAAATCATATGCATCACGTGATTAAACGCGTCATGCATGAAAATGTAAAATATTGTGCAACCATATAGCTCACAGACAGAGCCGGGAAAAGTCGGGAAGGCAACCGGACGGGGGGGCGGGGGCTTAAGGGGTTGGCTGGATGGCTGCAAAAAAAAAGGGGAAAAATTAGACCCCGCACATCATGTTTACTTGACTTGACTGGCAGTCTGGTGGTATCCGTGACCAAAGCAAACGAGAGCAAACAAAACGCCTCGGTTACAAATTTTTCACAATTTTTTCCCAGCCCCCACCCCGACGCATCCCATTTAAATGGAGAGAAATGGCGGAGCCGGAGCCGGAGCCGGATCTGCAGCTGAATGTGAATCTGGTTGTGAGAGTATGAAATGTTCAAGCTGGAGCTGAGGCTTCTGCTGACGGAGATGAATCTGGGCAGCACGTGCCCCAGACGCCGCCAGACATTGGCCTGAACTTGGCCATAACGGGACGTTGTTGCTATTTGTTTTCAGCCACCCACACCGCCCCTTTTTTTTGCTGGGGGCGTGATCCAGACTAAAATTGCTGCTTTGCGGCTTTAATCGAGTCCTCAATGTCGGGGCGAAGGTCAAAGGCAAAAGTGAAACGAATTATCCAAACCATTAAAATGCATACACGCATTTTTTGTCATCAGATTTAATTTGCTCATTTTAACGATGCCACAAACAACACTCTTTTGTGTCGCAGCTTAACTACATTTTTTATTGAAACTAATTTAAATATTATATAATTTATTATTATTTTTTTTTTCTTTGAGCAGCTTAAACATAAAGGCTTTGCTTTTGGGATAAACTGGGCGATTTAAAAACGCATATATGTGCTGAATAATTGATTTTATTATTTAAGGGTAACAGGAATTTGATATTTATTGGCTGATAACAACCAGGTTTTATTTTGACCGTTTTTAGTTATAAAATTATATTAAGTTAATTCTCTGTTTGCTATTTTAAGAGCCGCAGATTAAGTTGATTTTTTACCTGTATCTTTATTAAGTTTCATTTCAATAAAACCACATTTATAATTTAAGCTTACTTTATAAGCCCTACGTTAGTCATATCCTATTTCTGCAGATTAATTTATAAATCCTCCAAGAATTCGCGCGTATTCATTACAGCAAAGGATTGCCAATGCAGTCATAATCCTCAATGCAGCTTGTCGCACAAATTTTTCGCTTATTGCAGCAGCACTTCTCAGTATTTTTCTATAGCTATCTGCTATTCACACAGCCATATGAAAAAATAGCTGCAGAGAGCAGCGTGCTCCCATAAAAGGGGCAACTTTAGAATACTTTGTGGCACGACCGGAGGAATTTATTACTACCGCTTCATATATACATATCGTTCAGTGATGGCGCCTCGCACACTTTCTGCGAATTATGTCAGCCGGGAGATGCGAAAAAAAAGAGGAAGCGGAGCAGAAGTTTAACTACTTTTCTACGACTTTTTCGCATTGCAGCCTGAAAAACGCAAAGAAAGCCGATGCGTCGGGGAAAGGAGGCGCGAACTTTCTTCATTTGGTGCGGCACACTTTGTCGCAGTTGTCGCACTTGGCTTAGTTGATTATTTTAGTCGCCTCCTAGTCCTAGTCCTCCTGCTGCAGCCTACAAAATGTGACAAATCCCCGCTTTTCTTTCTTTCATTCTTCCTCCGGCCACGCCTGACACATATTCGCATTCGCAGTCGCCTTTGCCGGGGCTCACTTTCCGTGCAGCAGTGCGGCCAAATTATTGCGGACACGTCGCATCCACTTGCAGATAGAATGGAAAAGCGGGGCAGTAACTGGGAAATAGACACAGTTTTCCGACTCGGAGATACCCCGCCTCTGCAATTTCAATTTGTAGTTCAACATAATAAATAAATAAATGCGTTCAGGCATAAATAAGTGCACCAATTACCTCGATGTACAAATAAATATTCCATATTAAACCCCTTTTAATTTTTACATGTCCCAAAAATACAAAATTCCATATTTATTAATATATTATTCTGATTAAAACAATAATAAAAAGCCGATGCATTTTACAAGCCAACGTTCGATATGATATATCGACCAATATATCGTATCAAAATAATGTAAAGTATTTAAAATGTTTAAAAATAGCGCCTTAAATGTTGATGATTTTTTAAATAAATTGCTGGTTTAATTTGTCAGACATATATAAAAATAAAAATCAAACGAACTATCTCGAATATAACGCAGCATTTAAAAATCTTTTTATATTTTGCACTTCGAAACCAATAGTAAGGCACGGTATATCTATTTTCAATAAGTAGAATATTTGAACATAGCTGTTTTCAGTCTTTAAATTGTAATTTCGTTATAAAGCTATAAATGGGTGAATAATTTTACTTTTAACTTAAAGAAATCACTCCACCAATCAATAGAGATTTTAAATCCCTTTAAAATGTCTCTAAAGTTTAAAGTTGTTTCTTTTTAAAATTTAAAATTTTGTTGCATAATTTTGCATACTTTTTATAGGTTTTAAATATTATAGCGAATTCTCTAGAATCAACTAAATATATTTTCCCTTCAAAAATCTAGTTATGTTCATAATACCCTTGCATTCTATAAAAAGCCAGCATGCATCGCATTTACAAAAGTGTTGCAACAAAAAAGAACTTTGCAACATGTCACGTGGAGGCCAACTACTTGCGTATTAGGAGCAGCTACGTCGGCCAGCAGCCAGTCTTCATTAGCAAGTCCATTGAAATTTAGCATGCCAGGGAATGGAGCTGCATTGCATACTTTAAGATCTCCTCGGACGGCCTCGGACCGACTGGCAGACCTGCTGGGAAAAAAGAAACTTTGCTTTGCAGCAGCAAATCAGCGAAAGCGCCAACAAACTATTAAAAAACTTTCGCAACAAGAAAAAGTTGCAGGACCAAGATTTCCACACCCACACCGCCTCGGCTTCTTCGGCTCCTGGTGATGGCATCCATATCTGACGAGTGCCAAAAAGCAAAAGTTTCCACTGCCAGTGCTGCATACAATGTTTGTGCTGATTGCAGCACAGCAAATGGCTTTTGATTTCACAAATCAAAAGTTTCTTGTGCTCGGGCCGCACGTGATTTATGCCTGCGGCAGGAGCAGGTCCAGATTCGAGACCGCCACTAGGATGCAGCAGTAGCTGGCGAGGATCGCCGGCGACATGCACGAGCGCCCAGCTGTAAAAACTTAGCCCTGGTCCAGCCCAAGGGGAAAATGAGAGAAAACGCAGTGGAAAAAGCAAAGCACGGAAAGAAAATTAAGCCCGATATATTTCTAAATGGGGTTATGAGAGAGATTTAAAGGAGTGTTTTATTAGCATTATTATAAGTAATAAATATATAATATTACATATTTTTAAAATCTCATGAATAAAAATAGCTGACCCCGGTATCCCTTAAAATGTTTATAGTAATATTATAAATAAAACCTGCAGTAACAATTTGTATACAAGATATATCTCTCGGTGCAGCAGAGAGCATCCAGCAAGCCATCCCCGAGGGGCGGAATTGCAACTAAGTTGCCCATTCTGTTTGCAGCTTAATGCACATTTAGAT
>VNJS01015029.1:0-40472 GCA_008042575.1 Drosophila watanabei
TAGGAAACGAGTTCCCGAAAATGAAGTTCTTCCTGCTGATTGCTCTGTTTGTTGTTGCTGCTACGGCGGAGGTGGACAATGAACCCATTTCCCAGGAGTCCAATGTGGAATACAATGGAAAATACCATTATCAGTGAGTCTCGAGGCAGTAAGGGATTAATAAGCCGAAATATAATGTTCTTAAAAAGAGAATATTCAGCTTCCTTTGAATACTATTTTAACACAAGATCATTTTGATCTTTAAAATATTTAAATTTCGCTAAATACAAATATTTCTCATATATTAACGTCTTTAATTTCTTGTATAATAAAATCATGTTTAATAATAATATATATTTTCTCTTTAGTTACGAACTCAAGGATGGCTCCAAGGCCACCCAGGATGGGGTCCTGAAATCCGTGAATGCTGATCACAATGGCGAGGCTGTCCATGGCAAGTACTCCTTTGTTGGTGACGATGGTCAGACCTATGTGGTCTCCTACACCGCGGATGAGAACGGTTACCAGCCTGTGGGTGCCCATTTGCCCACACCACCACCCACCCCCGAGTCTGTACTCAAGGCCCTAGAGTACATCCGTCTGCATCCCTACACTCCGCCAGTGAAGAAGCACTAAAAAGTCAAATTTAAGCAAAAATGTGATTGGAACCAAAAGAACTGAGAAAAATTAAAGAAAGAAATGCAAGTGTTACATAAATTGAAGAGGATGTATGGGATAAAAGGAAGTAAAGGTTAAATCAGGCCGGAAAGTTGTTAAAAAAATGGGTAGAATATTTTTTATCTTAAGAGGAGATGAAGAATTTAATTCAAGAAATTTTAGTGCTAAAAATTGTTTTCTAAAGTGAAGAGAAATATTTACTTCCATTTATTACTTTTAAAGTACTTTCTAAAGTCTAAAAAGATATTTGTTAAAGAGTTCAAAAATATGTATAATATATATATGCTTCCATTACCCTTTTGCTATAAATGATAAAACTCTTGCTAGTCATTATAGGCACTATACAGATACAGAAACTAATTAAAATACTTATCCCAAAAGCAAAAAAAAGCTCTTTGCTAACCGGAAGCCAAAAAGTTAAAATATAAATAAATTTACTCTGTTTTGAACTTAAGACAGGTGCGTAGTACGAAGAAGCTCTTCTCAAGAGCTCTCTGCAAAAACTCTTCTGCAAAAACCCCTCTGCAAAATCTCTTCTGCAAAAAAGTCTCTGACTTTTGTGTGCCATACCAAAATGTGTGTTAAATTTGCCTTACTTAGCAGTTTTTGGCTCTGCTGGCAATCTCGCTAAACAATTACTAATTGAAAGCTAAATTGTTAAATAAGCAATTGAAGCTCCAAGCAGAGTAGCGAAAATCTCAAGGCCGTATCCGTACTCGCACTCAGCCATAGCTTCAGTCGAGAAATATATCAAGTCAAATCTGTAGCTTTTAGAATAAAATCAACGAAATCAATACGGATTATGTAATGTTCCGTCAGAGACAGAAACTGAAAGTTCTGTTTTGTGTTTTGCTCATTTTAATTTACACTAATATGTTAATAACAATTCGATCAAACTCAGCTGAGAACATTTGGAATTCCGGGAATGATCCAAGAGAAATCTTCAGTCTTTCCACAAATTTAATCAGATATGTATCGGACTGGCGGTTATGTCTTTTTTGGCCATTTCTTTGCTTACCCAACCAAGTTCATTGACCATTTGCCGTCTCTATGACACAATTGTGGTTAATATTCGCAGCATATAGCCCTTCAGTCATATGGCTATAGAAGCTAGACAATGTTCACAGCGTTATCAATTCGATTTATGGCTCACAATACTCTACATTTTTTATTGTTCTTTGTTTTCAGTGTTCACCGTTAGACTTCTTTCGGCGACAAATATTTCCATAATTGAAACGTGATGGCAATGCAAATGTGTGCAAAGTTCTTTTTGTTTTGCAGTTGCTATAGGAATTTTTTAGGGGAATATTTTGGTTTATTCTGGAAGTACAGTGATTATCGGTTATATATATAGTTTTTTATGGATAGTAGTTAGTTAATTTTATGACTTTTTTTATAAGAGTTATAACAGGAGTCTATGAAATCTATATCTGTATATTTATTTAAGTTTACTCAATTTTAAGTGATTTTTAAGGGTGTGCTTGTAGTAACTAAAGTTTTGTTTATTTTATAAAATATACGTAATATTTTTAATGAAGAAAATTTGTAAAAAATTCTTTATAATGTTAAGTAATTACATACATATCACTTTAGCAGAATTCCAGCACTCCCTCACCTCAAATTAAATCCTTAACGGAATCCCCAGGAACTGTCAACGGAACCAAACTCTCGCCCCTCAGAAGAATAATTATATTCTGCTCAGACAAATCACGTAGCCTTTTGAGATCTGGGATTTGCGATATGCGGCATGCGGGGGAGAGGGGCCAAAGAGTGGACATCTGCTGTCACCTGCTGACATCGTCGCTTCATCTTCATCTCTTTTTGATGTTTACTCATCGCGCGGCAATAAAACCCAGTCAAGATACTGAGTCTGAGTCCGAAACTGAGACAGACTGAGACCGAAAAGCCGGCGACGGGCGCTGCTCGTAATTTCTGCGAGTACTTCGCAGCTTATCTAGTGCGCCCATCGTAATGGCGATGATCGCGGTAAGCCCGAAGCTTCTTCGGACTATAAAAGGCCCGGGCCTCGTTGGGCCAGTCAACAGTTTGCTCGTTAACCCGCTGGATAACACTGCCCACGGCCCCAGTCACACCCCAGGATTAAGCCATGTACAAGTTCGTCTTTCTAGTCTGCTCTGCCCTGCTGCTCAGCTATGTCTTGGCCAGGCCACAGGATCAGCGAGCAGGAGCTCCTAGTGCCACTACAACGACCACAGCTGCCACCATTGTCAAGCAGGATAATGTGAATAATGCCGATGGCAGTTTTAACAGCAGGTGGGTTTGAATCAGGAATATATATGTGCTGTGTTTTATATAAAATATAGGAAAGATCAGGTTTAAATTTAGTCTTAAAGATCAGGCTTATAACTAACTAAAAGATCTTCTTAGCTCAGATACAGCTTACCATTAATCTATTAGATTTACTATAATAAGGAACTTCTTAGCTTAAACCATTTAATTTTCATTCTAATATGTCCTATTTATACTTTTAAAAAATATCGAATTAATATTGTTTATATCATAAATTAAACTATATTTAACATATAAAACGTATTATTATACTCCTTTAGCTACGAGACCTCAAACGGAATACGCGTGGAGAACATTGGCTACCTGAAGAAGATCATTGTGCCCAAGACGGAGACCTCCGATGGCCAGGTGGTGGAGGAGCACGAGGAACTCGTCCTCGTACAGACCGGCTCCTACAGCTACAGCGATCCCGATGGCAATATCATCACCCTCCGCTATGTGGCCGATGAGAATGGCTTCCAGCCCGAAGGAGATCACCTGCCGGTGGCCCCGCAATAAGCTCTAAGTCCCCTAAACAGTAGTAGTTCCCCCCCAAATATAATCAATAATAATATTTCGCTTGAAAGTATTATGCACTGCCTGAATGCCATACGAAATTGAAATGTCTACAGACCGTAGTTAGTCTTAAGCAAACACAACACACTCACGCACGCGCAAAGAGAGAAATAAATATTGGAAACGATAATGAAAACGACAACTTAACTGAACTGAACTTACTTCTCAGCCTCGCGTGGCCTATAAGATTACATTGCCAAATTGCCCTTCACGCTGGCGGTTAACAGTGGTTAAAGTGGAGATCAGATGAGATGAGGTGGGAGATGAGTTGATACCAAAGATGAGATGATGCCAAAGCTGGTGATCATGAGCCAACCGCTGGATTTATTTACATTATCGCACTTGGCTCCGAATGACATTGATGCCGATGCTGATATGGACACGGGCGGGAGTTCGAGCTTCGGATATGGTTTCGTGTGTTGTTTGCCCAACTCAATGGCGCATACCGAGAATGTATGGAAAGGCCCGGCGTTTAATTACTCTATTAAACTCCCATTAGCTGTGGTTTCGCGGCGTTTCGCCATTGCCCGATGGGATCATTTCATTTGAAGTTAATCCACTGAGACACCGGAATGTGGAGCACTTTGCTATGTGGTTTTATAGCTTGGGGCAGCCTGTTGCACATGCAGCCTGCCGAGGCAGCCAAGCTGATTCCTGTAAGTATTGCTCTTAAAAAACTATAGAAAAGATCTAAGATTATCCCCTTCTTTGTCCAGAACCTGGGCTACTACATCGAGATGAAGCAAATGGATTGCGTGGGCAATCCCAGCTACTTTGCCAAAACCCAATGCCGCATCCTGCCGCCAAACAATAGGAGCATGGAGGCCTCGGTGACCATTATGCAAAAGTTGAGCTCCTTCAGTGGCTCTCTTAAGGTTTCCATACCTAATGCTAAGAAGGTCATTACCAAGATATTCGATATAACCTTTGACGTGTGCAAAGTTCTAAGGGAAAGGAAGAGAAGGATGCTCATCGATCTTCTGGTCAACACGGTAGCCAGAAATAGCAATGCCAATGATTGGAGATGTCCCTTTCCAAAGGTATTAATTGTTATTTATAATATTTAAATTAATTATTAATATATGTATATTTTACAGGGAAAATTCGAGTCGAAAAACATGACAGTCACCGATCTACCGCCCATGTTAACCGAATCGGAGTTTTTGGTAAACTTGGACTTCTTCATTCCCAAAGTAGCTCATGCCTTGAATGTGACACTTAAAGGAAATCTATTTGAGGTTGCCAAGGAAAAGGCTAGAAAAAAGAAATATTTGTAGAGAAAAAGAATAACAAAAATACATGTATATTCAAAAATATATATCCCTTTTACAGTTTATAATGGTTAACCCTGTAATATTCCAAATTAAAACTTTCCTTGACTTTCCTTTTTAATTTGTTTAAGTTTTAAAATATTAAATAATTATATATTTCCTATTTTATTTTACAAACCTTTTCTACACATTTAACTAAATTTTTACACTAAAATTAAAGCATACTTTGAGGCAGACTCTTTATTAAGTAATCGTGAATGGAAAATCATAAACTAAATGGCTTTCGTTATCTATTTATCTCTCAGAATACCGTTGTCATGGTTATTTTCCCTTATATTTTTACGCTCAATTTAGAGTTTAAACGGTGGAAAATATAAACTGCTTCAAAATCAATTATGTTACTGATATGTAATCACTTGAAATTGTGTACAATTTAAGCAAATCGATGAGTGCCAAAGCCCCTAAATAGAGAACTTTAGTTGTCCAGCGTCTGATCGAGAGTAATGTTCTCCACATGGCTGAATATTCTGCGGATAATTTTGTTAATCATTCACTTGATCCATTACACGGAAGCCAAGGTAATAAAAAACTGAAATATATATATATTTACTAAAATTTAAATCGAAATACTTTTAGAGACAAATCAGATGGGAGTGCTTTGACTGTAAAATAGGTCCGCATTTTGCAGACAAAATGAAATGCAACGTGGGCGGTACTAGGAACTCAGTTTTGAATGTGGAAATCAATTTACAAGAAGAACTCGATGCAATCAAGACATATGTAAAGATTTCAAACAGATTCAAGAACACAAGTCCATACCGGAAGTTCTTTGATATAACCTTCGATGGATGTCGTGTGATATCCAACATGGTACAAGGAACCATGGTATCCAATATGTTTAATGCCGTCGTTCGATCGAGTAATCAGCCCAGAAAGTGTCCAATAAGAAAGGTAAATGTTTATTAAATATATATTTTATATTATTTTAATAATTATATATAATTTTAATAATTTTCAGGGCTTGATTTACTATCACAACATAAGTATAGAGGATGTCTTACCCATGTTCGTGCCCAGCAGCTATCTCTTTGTGCAAGTGGACTTCTTCTCCAAGCGGCAATCCTACTTAAATGTGACTCTCAGGGGAGAAATATACGAAAAATAAATAATATATTGTCAACCAGACTACTTTAATAAATTTCTGTATTAACGGACTGACCTATAAAGAACATAATCAACTCTTAAATATAGAATCCAGCTGGATCCATATTTAAACCCACTTAAAATGTCATCACAAATATCAAAATATCAATTATTGGTTTGTATAATTATGGGAACCATTATAATTATTAACCGCGGCTGTTTTCACTTATAGTCCGTGCCGAGGCTTCCGAATCACACAGTTGTAATTCATCAGAGCTAATGATGGCTCAATTTTGTGGAATAATATTGCTACTTTTCCTCGCTAGCCACAGCCAGACGGCCAAGGTATGCTAATGAGAAAATATGACGGGGATTTGTAATTAAAATCAACTCTCTGTCGCAGCTCTCAACAAAGTTGCGCCTTCAACTAATGTGGCGGAGCTTCAACTGTGCAACCAATCCGGATTATATTTCCCAACACAAGTGCCTCATCTTGGAGGACGACAAGTCTCTGCTCACCACGGAAGTGAACTATGTACGGGATGTGGCCAAGTATAATGCCACCTTCAAGCTCTATATGCCCCGAAAGCCCAACACAAAGTTTCAAAAGGTTATAGACATCAATGTGGATATATGTCAGTTTGCCAAGGGAGTTCATGGCCATCGATTCATGACCATTGTGATTAAGGCTTTCGGGAAGCAGGGCTCTCAACTAAAGTGTCCACATCCCAAGGTAATTTAAAGCTAAAATTATTTGATATACTTTAAAATGTTTATTTTATGTCTGTTTTGCAGGGTCTTTATGTTTATCCCAACATAAGTATAGCCGAGAATTTGCCCGCCTTTCTGCCAGAGTCGGAGTTTAGAATTGAAATGAATTTCCTGACTACAGAAACGCATTTGCTTAATACCAGTCTTGCTGGATTTTTGTATGATCCTAAAAAAAAGAGAGGAAATGTTATATAATTCTTTTTCAGAGAAATAAAATACACATCCAAATGTTTGAGCGAAAAGATCGAACAGATAAGAGCTGGTCAATTATATATTATTGACAATTACATTGTTTTATATAATAAATAGGAAGAAATTAATTGGTCTAAGTGATTATGTCAAGCCGAAATACACCACTTTAAGTGACTTAATTCCAGATCAAGGATTAAATCAAATAGAAAGAATCGTTAAAACCATTTTGGCCTAAACTCTGGAATTAATCAATCGCTTTATGGCCCGCCACTTGTCACCCCAGCGGTACGTGATCTTTGTGTCAAGTTCCGCTGATCGTCTCAGAATCACAGTGGCAGAATCGCCACTGGAGCATTATTTACGAGTCAAGCTCAAGATTCGCCGCATCGACAAGGCATTTCACAACCTGAATATTTATGGCCAGCAACGGGGTTCTGTAAGCCAGTTGGCGCTCTCATCGGATGAAGCCAAAGCCAAAGCCGAAACTGAAGCTGAAGCAGAGGCTAAAACAGAGGCTGAAATGTCAAATGTTGTTCGTAAGAACGGCGGCAGTTCGACAAATGCTAAGAATGTAAGGGTGAAATCGTTTGACATTTGCAGCAGTTGCCCCATTATCCATTAGTCGGTCACTGTGCGAGTGGGCTAGCCATGATCCAAAGTGGTTATAAATAGTTCCCGCTGAGACGAGGAAGTGCTCTCTCTCTCTCCTGAGGTAACCTTGCCCAGCTTTCGTTTTTGTTTTCCATTTTTCAACTGTGCGTGGCATCAGCAAAAAAAGTTGCACAACCCGCAATGAATCACCAGCAGCAGCAACATCAGCAGCAACTTCCACTGCAACTGCAACATCAGCATTAGCAAGAGTGATGGTAAATAGCTAGGAAGTACCTAATAGCTTGAACTAAAAGTATGTGTTTTATGTACCAAAACTAAATCTGTTGATATACTTTTAAGCTCTTTTCAATCAATTTTTATGGCTTAAAAAATGTATACAAGTTAAAGAGCAACTTTAAAGCACGCCTCAAATATATATAAACAGAAAAAAGGTTTTAAAAGTACACTCATATATTTCATTTATATAAAAAAATTAAGCAAAAGTATTATAAAAATGTATTTCAAACCCTCAGCTTCCTAAGAGTTAAGCCCTATTTTAACCTGTTACCAAAAAATAATACTAAATAAGTCTAAAATATCTCTTAGTTTTGTACATTAGTACCCAACCTTGCCAAAAAATAAAGAAGTACCTCAATCAACACTGACCGCCCGGCAACATCGTCAATCTGGAGGCTTGGCGGGCGTTCGAGCTGCAGTTGTGGGT
Source organism: Drosophila watanabei (assembly GCA_008042575.1). NCBI lineage: Eukaryota > Metazoa > Arthropoda > Insecta > Diptera > Drosophilidae > Drosophila > Drosophila watanabei. Next base: position 8,215 of record VNJS01015029.1, read on the forward strand.
GCGGAAGACGAGGACGTGGCCAAAAAAAGCCAAAAAACATGACATGGCTCAGCGGGAGGAGAGGTCGTTTGTCGCAATAGGCGTTGGAGTTTTCAGCTTTTTGGCTCGCCTGCATTTTTTTTCGCCGGCTCTCTTGGCGGTTGTTCAACCCGCCGCTGCATTGTCTTGCCTCTCTTGTGGCACTTGTGTCTCTCGCTCTCTCTCTCCTTCCCATTGTGTCCCCAAAAGGCTCGGCAGATTAACCCAATTGTTTGGCAACTAATTAACATTTGCCAAGACGACCGGCAAGACGCTTTGGACTCAATTATCGTCTTGCCTCATCTGCCGGGCACTTTGGCCACTTTTGCTGTTACAACAATTTTCGCATCGCTGGCTAGTGTTGGTGTTGTTGTTGGTGTTGGTATTGGATCCGCCAAAATGCTGCAATTACAAGAATGCGAATGTGAATCCGAATCCGAAACTGAGACCGAATCCGAGTCGGAATCCGAGTGCGAATCTGTAACCGAAGCTGGGAGCAGCAGCATCTGCAAAATGCACTTCAAATGCACTTCTGCCGAGAGAGCGCACACCTCTTCCCCAGAGAGCGAGGGAGAGCCAAGTGGAGTGACGCTTTTGGCCAAGTCAACAACGAAAGCAAAAAGAAAAACCAAACTCGTTCTGGCTTGTTTCTAAATAACGGCATTGCGAAGATGAACGACCGGACGCGCCGGCACGAGGACAGACATTTCGCAGACATTTAAGTTGGGCCTACAACCGGGCCAAATACGAGCGGCGACAACTAAGCCCCGGCTAAGGTGGGTGCCACAGAGGTAATAGAGGTGAAAAATCTGGGTATAGTTAAGGTACTTCTTTTAAAAGTTGTAAAATTATTATATTCCTCAAACAAAATCAAAAGACTTAGGCAACAAACTTCTTTTTTCAATATAATCAAAAGACTTAGGAAACGAACTTGGTTTTTTCATATAATCAAAGGCGAAAACAAACTAAATTTGACCTTTAATTACAAGAGTTATGAATTAAATACTTCTTTCTCTTTAATGAAATATTAAGAGATACATGAATGTAAGTTTAGGATAGGAAGTAAAAAAGCCCAGTCAATAAACACAGAGGTTCAAGAAACAGACTTAGCATAAGATCAAAACAGTCAGGAAATGAACTCAGCTTAACACTAATTTTAAAGAACTTAGAATTGAGTATTATATCTGATCAAAGATAGAGGAAATGAGGCCAGTACAATGCATTGAAAATAACTAAATGAAGTGTGTCAATTTTGATTTTAATGAGAAAAGTTAAGTCTTATAATAAATATAATCTTTATGATTTAGGTCAAGTTATTTATTGATTTCTGATGGTTATATCTCATTTTAAAGTTTTTTTAAGTAGAGAAAAGATGTAGCTTGAAACTTATATCAATAAATTCCCTTATATTCTTCTTGTCCAAAAATCTCTGGAACATTCTCAAAACGAGAGCGACAGTGAATTACATTTTTTTTGTTTTCCTTTTTTCAATTTAGCATTTAAGCGTCGACGAGCCTACAAACAACAATTACCGATCAGTTGGATCGGACAGCTACAATAGTAACAACAAGAGCTACTATGGCGAATTCAACCAGGCAGCCTCTCCATCTCCATCTTCATCGGCATTGCCATCGCCATCGCCATCGCCATCGCCTTCGCCATCTTCACCTGCAATGTGCGGCGCTCTCCCGTGGAAACTCATCGTCGTTGCAGTGTGGGTACGAGTGCAGCAGGAGGATCGGAGCCGACTCGGAGTCGGGTCGGAGCGAATCGCCTATATAAGGCTTAAATAGGGCCGCGCTTGGCACAGTGTCTAGCGGAGCTGCTTTCACTAGCCAGTGCGATCGATCAGTGCCAGCCAATCGGGCGACAAAGCGGGTTAAATCAGTGGAATATACAGTGGATAAAAGTCAGAGACTCCTGGCTAAAATGAAAGTGATTGTAAGTGGCCCAAAACCATTGGCATTTATAACTTTGAAAATGTACTGAAGTGTTTAGAGACTGAATATAAATATTTAGGGATTGTAAAAGAGCCTCTAAGAAGTTTTATTAATATTTTCTAGAGCTTGCAAGCTCAGTTTAATTTTATTTTAATTTTTAAAAAATAATTTCGTCATTAAATATATAGTATAAAAGTTATTAAGAATAGTGCTGTGGGAAAAGCTTAAAAAAATTAATATACTTAAAGTTTCAAAACAAACCAACTTTCATTCACAGATCCTCCTAGGACTCTTTGTCCTCTCCTGCCAGGGACAGCACCATCATCCCCACCAGCAGCACCAACAGCACCAGAATGTGAACAACATTCCCCGCGACGACAAGCCAGATCATCACCGGCACGAGGAGCACCGGGAAACAAGCACCTGGATACCCATCATCAAGTACAACAAGGAGCAGAGCGAGGATGGCAGCTACAAGACGGAGTACGAAACAGGCAATAGCATCATCCACGAGGAGACGGGCTTCCTCAAGGACTTTGAAACGAATCCCAATGGAGTGCTGGTCCAACATGGCCAGTACTCCTACCAATCGCCGGAGGGCACCCTCGTGAATGTCCAGTATACCGCCGATGAGAATGGCTTCAGGGCTACGGGCGATCACATACCCACTCCGCCGGCTATACCCGAGGAGATCCAAAAGGGATTGGACCAGATTTATGCTGGAATCAAACTGCAGCAGGAACGTCTGGAGCAGAGGGCCAAGACGGATCCGGACTTTGCCCGGAAGCTGGAGGAGCGACGAGTGGCCAACCAGAATGGACAGTATATTGGCTTGCTGGAGAACCAGTGAGGAGGAGTCTGCCCCTCCAACCAACTACCATTCCATTTCCCATCCTCCCCACCGAACCTATGAGCCTGGAAACGTGACCTCCTTTGTGACTCCTGCGTGACTACCTTAGTGACTCTCCTTGTGACTTTTCGAGGAACTTTCTTGAAGATTTCCTTAAAGAAATAGTAACTCCTTCACATTCTATGACAACCGGAAGACTGTGATTTCACTCTCCTAAAAATCTTCTTCAAAATTTTTGCATCGCTAAACCTTTGATAACTTTTATTAACATTTATTTCCAACCAAGTTCCGCACAAACACACACACACAGCCGGGGTACACATGATAATAATATTTTATTAACGAGTGTGAAAGTTTCGCCGCTTTGAAACAATAAAAGAAAAACTAACGTTTCCATTATGCCGAAGTATGTAAGAGTGTATATTTTCTATCTTTCCGTTTGTTTTTTCAGAGCTGACCATATCCATAATGTTCAGACAGACGTGACAAGGCGTTTATGGGTCTCCGTTTCAGTCTCCTTCTCCCTCTTCATAATTTTTCCCGTAGCATTTTCCGCGCTTTATTGTTTATGTTTGCCTCCGAGATCGAATTACCCCATGCGTCAGTTTGTTGATCCCATTCCATGCTCATGCAGGTTGGGTTTTTCCAATTTTCCATGTTTCTACATCGCCGTCATGGAAATTTTCTTTCGAGAGCCTCCTCGTCGACTGGTTGCTGGTTGCGTAATTACAAGAGATCCATGCTCTCAGCCAGTGCCATTCGCGGGAGTCTGGGAGAGAAGGGGAAGCTGGGGGGCCAGCCGGTTGAAGTGGTCCGCGAATGGGTTACTGGTGCAGCCCCGATTCCCCGACTGAACCTCTTCAGCGTTCTGCCAATTATTTCGTAAGCTAATTTACCGTTTCGAGTGAGTTTTTTAGGTGAAAAGTAGCCCTTAGCTAAATAAATATAAAAACTATGGCCAACTAACTATAGCCGCTGAACCCAAAAAGAGCTGTCATCGGGGCCGCGGAGAACAAAAAGCCAACAGCAAACCTTTTGGGCCACAAAACGGCAAACGATTTGGCTTCGGAGAATTATTTGCATAAAACGTAAACATAGCAATGATAGAGGTATTCTCTCAAGATATATATCCATATTTATAAGCTTTTTACGACTCCTAAACTGTTTTATTATTTTAAGCTATCAATTTACTTTAATAATCATCTATAACAATCCACATAAATCGAGAGTTATTATTATATTTCCAAAGAAAACACCCCCATAACTATATTTATGGCAGAACAGTAACTTCTTTAACGCCTTGAAGAAAATTATAATCATTATAAATCGAGAGGGGGGAATACCTCTACGATATATGACTTCAGGTCCACCAACAAATAAATCAATTCCGCTGCATTTTCACCACCGAAGCAGACCCCAAAAGCACGGGCACGGGGCCCCGAAGAATGTTTATTCGCCATTAAGTTTCAACGCTCAACGCGCATAATTAAGACGAAAAAAAACACCTCATATAATAACGAAGCTGAACAAAAGAAAATTTCTATGGCCCGTGATTAGAAAGAATCTTTCTTCTGGGCCTGAGCGGACACTGGAATCGATTTGGCCAAGTCAGTTGCCGTTTAGAAGCCGTCGCGTGCAGATCACACAGCCGGGAAACCTTTAAAGAAAAGAAGAGTCTACGAAGAATTCGAATTCGCGGAAGCGTTAAACCGAGAAACCCAACCAGCGGGGAGTGAGTGGAAATAGTCAAGTGAAGTGGAGAAAAGAGAAGCTAAGATAAGAGAGAAAGATCTGAACAATCAAAGATCGAACCCAGTGCGTGCGAATATTGAATTGACATCGAAGAAGAAGCTCCGTTAAAAGCAAAAATCGAAGAGGCTTCTCCCAAACAAAAGACGGCTGAAAACGAGAATGAATCAATAAAAAACGCGAAAAACTAACTGTAAACTTTGGCAGCAACAATAAAAAGTGGCACAGCGAAAATAAACAAAAGACATTCTCTGTTTGATTTAAATATGGTTAGTCATCGGCAAGAGTGTTTACTGTGGCTGCTCATAGCCCTTCTCGGTGCCTGTCAAGCCCAGCAACTGCAGGGTCCACCACGGCCCAGGGGTCGTATACGCATTGCAGATATGCAGCCCCCGGCAGGACCGGCATCTGCTCCTGGTCCCCTGGCCAACTGGCCCAGTTTGCCAGCTGTGGGACCCATCAGTTCCACCGTGCATACGCACATTCCCCTCTTGAGGGAGGAGAGTGCTCAGCGCCCGCCGACGCCCAGCCAGGAGGCAGTGGTGTATGGCAACTGGAAGCCAGAGCATCCCGAAAAGCCAGTGGAGGTGGAAGATAAAGAGAGAGATCCAGACATGGAGATGGAAACGGACTCTAGTCAGCAGCCCAGGGAGCGAGTATACGGACGCCTGGAGGCCATGCTCATGGGAATGCCAGCAAGTGGTAAGCATTAGCTGAAAGTCAGCGAAGATTTACAGGATTCACTTTATTAATTACTTTCAAAATACAGCGGCAGATGCCAAGCCCTCCAGTTCTAGTGAAGAGCAAGTAGCTCCCATTGCTCCCGGTGGCTATCAGAATCCCGTAGCTCCCACTGCTCCCGGTGGCTATCAGAACCCCGTTTATGTTCCCCCCGCTAGCTATGAACGTTCACCAGAGAAGCATGGACGTAGGCGGGTCACCAGTCAGCAGACTCCACACCAGTTCGAGCTGACCCGGGAGAACAATACAGACACCGGACTCAAACCCCTGGCCAAGCAGATCAACGAATCTGGGGAGACAACCACGACAACCCGGAGGAATTCCCAGTCCACCACTGATGACAACTGGATGCCACTTCCTTATCCATATCCATACGACACCACAATGCCCTCTCCGCCGGCATCGAGCTCCATGAGCTCCATTCCGGGCTTCATGCAGTCCTCGGTGGTGCACCCACCAGCGCCCACTCAGGCCACACACTCCACCGCTGGCCTGCTCAACTGGCCTACCGATTTCATCGACAGTGCCTCCAGCACAGCGAGCACGGAACGCATTGATGGCACCATTCCTGCAAACATTGACAGACGAGACGAGAGCATCAGCGACTCCGATTACAAGTACTATGAGGAGTCCCTGAACTCCGCCCAGATGCACAGCGAGCTAAGTGTGCCGGAGACGCTGCCCCTGAACATCACCCGGGTGGGCATTCCCTACGAGGATCGCAATGCCTCCGAGGAGCCGACCATCTGTGTGCCGCTCACCGTCTCGGAGGCGTCGCTCTCCTCGGACAGCACCACTCCTCTGGTGGTGGAAGTGGAGCGTGTCTACTGCTTTCCGCTGCCCAAGGTGGAGGTGCGAAGGGGTCAAGTGCGGCCTCAGGTGGAGCAGGTGACCCGGTCGCATCAGGAGGAGGAGGAGATTCGCGAAACGGAGATGCAGCCAACGGATCAGGCAATGCCGCCAATGGATGCAGCAGCGGGAGCCTCGCGAAGTTCAGTTGGAGCACTGACGTTAATCCTTCTCCTATTCAGCTGGAGCTTGCGACCTGGATATAGTACCTAAACTAGGATCGCCTAAGATCATTAAAACACACAACTCAGGGGCCTAACACGCAATTAACAATTATTTAAACATTAAAACTAAGCAAATATAACGGAGGAGTGTTTTCTTTAAAGAGAAAGTAGATTAGAAAAGTTTACTTTTATCGGAACTTAAGAATCTCCCATAGCTTTTATCTTGACACTATAACTTCTTACGGAAACTCATCTGATTAAGGTATAAGTATTTTGTTTTTATTTTATTTCAGTTACTTTGTTACTTATCAGTAAATAACACTTTAGGTTTTGTTTACATTTTTCACTATCTTGACAGCCTTTGGTTTAGGTTTATAAGCAGCTTTCTTATCAACATAAATATAGTACGCCTTCTTCGATAAGGAATTTTATTCATCGCAAAATCTCTGCTTACTATAAAAAGCTCTCTGGTGATAAGATTAATAAGTTTATAGCCTCAATTGCGAGCCCCCTTTTTGGCAACAAAGACATCACGTGCGGCCTTGCGCAAGGTCTTTCCATTGGCATTACTCGGCAGCTTCTCAATGAACTGGACTCCGGCATGGAGCTGCTTCTCCTTGGCGGGCAAGTGCTTGGCCACATAGTCGATAATATCCTGGGCACTCACCTGGGAGCCTGGTATCTTGACCACCAATGCGCCAGCCTCATCACCAATCCTTTCGTCGTAGATGCCAACAACGCAAACATCCTGCACCTGCGGCATCCGCGAGATTACGCTCTCGATCTCGGTGGGAAAGTAGCTAAGACTTTCATAGCGCAGCATCTCCTTCTTGCGATCCACAATGTAGAGGAAGTTGTCCTCGTCGAAGTAACCCAAATCCCCGGTATGGTACCAGCCCTCGGAATCCTGCAGGCTACGAGTCTCCTCGGGATTTCCGTAGTAACCATTCCAGACTCGATTTGTGTGTACATACAGCTCTCCCACCTGGTTGTATGTCAGGTTCTTTCCATCCTCATCCACGATGCGCATCCTGACTCCCGGAACAGGTCTGCCCACAGACGAAATGTGAGCTAGTCCTGCATTGGACGTAACAATTCCCATCTCGGTCATTCCATAGCCACAGGTTAAGAGCGCACGCTTGCACAGATCCTGGACCTTCTGCAAAAGGGCATTGGAAGCCCAGCCTCCGGTGAAGTGAACGTTCATAATGGAAGCCAGTGCCTCTGGCGTGGCATCTGGACAAGTCACCAGAGCGGAGAGATATCGAGGAGGCAATACGGCAATGTTGATCTTGTACTTCTCCACCATTTGCAGGAAATGCTCTGGCGTGAAGAGCTTGTTGCTTATGATGCGAGTGCAGCCGGAAAGCGTATTGAACATGAAGGTCACCAGACCAGTCAGCCAGTCCAGGCAGCTGGGCGTAAAGATGGAGAGCTCATTGGTGGCCATCCTGACAAGACAAAGATTAATTGTTAGAGTTAAAGTGATCTGTCGGATGTAAGATCTGAAACTCACATGGTGTCACCTATAAGATAGTTGTTGGAAATGCAGACAGCCTTGGGCAAGCCGGTGGTTCCCGACGAGCACAGGATAACCACAGTTTGGTCTCCACCTTCCTTCAGGGGCTCAGGTCTAAGAGTATATTGTGTTAAGAATTAAGCATTTCAGGGGTTACAAATTTATACTTACTGGTAAGTCATCTCAGTGGAGGTGGGATCGAGTAGGGTTTCAATGCTAGGAACTCCTGAAACGTGATCGGTGAGGGTAAAGATCTCTGGGTTCCATCCCACGGTAGCCGCTTGAATTTTCCGGATGTCAACTCCATCGCAGAATATCACAGATGGTTTGGTTATGGAAAATACATGGCTGGTGGTGGCTGTACAAGAGAATTAAAGATTAATTTGGAATTCTGATGATAATAAACCCTAGTACCCACTTTCATCTAGCAAAGTGCTTATCGAGTGAAAAGGTGTTGCATTCAGTAAACAGGCCACTCCCAAGGGCATTGCGTAGGTGGAGTTTTGAATAGAGATGCCGATGACATCCTTGTGACCCAGTCCACGCTTCTTGAAGAACTGGGCTATCCTTACAGCCCAAGCAAGGGCCTGCTCAAAGGTAGTCTCCACTCCATCTGCTTCGTTTATCTGTTATCAGAAGTATATATTTGACAAAACACTATCCATGTAGATGAATAATAAATCTTCTCACCTGACACACATTCTTGGGCCAAGTCCTCATGGTGTTGAATATTATTTTGCCCACGGAAGTGTCATGGTTGTAGGTGTAGGTTCTCGTCGAGCCACTCCAGATCCTCTCCTGCTCATCAAACGTTGCTTGTGGTAGGGCCATGTTCTGTAATGCTACACAAAGTCTGCTTTGAACGACAAACCGTAGACGACTGCCACTATCCGATCAGAAAAGTTGTATTTATAGTGAGCCAGAAAGTGAAGCGGCCTTTGGCTGCGAGTAGCTAAACTCTGTACTGACTTATCAGACGGAGTCGAAAGTTCATCAAACATCAGACTATATGTTAGACAGATTTTGGTCTTGACTGCCCGATACCCTAATCAACAATTGTTTCACCACTGCACTGAGTGCGTAGAACAGAACCTATCCAACTCTACAATCGTTTTATTGCAGATATTTACTATAGACAAAAGCTCCAATCATGCTCGATCAGCTTTATGTTTGATTTGAATCAAATTCGCATCATGCTTTCTCAGCACTTTTCGTATCTAATCAGAGCAAAGTTGAAGAAATCGAAGGGAAGACGCCAGGCCCCGCTAAGGGGTAATCAATTATTAATTTCATCATCTGCGAGTAAAGTTACCTAAACTAATTCGATTTAAGCTTTTACTTATAAGAATTATTTAATCTTCAGATAGATAACATTTAAACTAGTGGAGTGGTAATAGTAGATTTCCAAGATAGAATTGCTTAAATGTATTATCTAGCTAAAAATATTCTTAGAAAATGGTCTAGAACTTAATCTATAACTTTGACCTATAACTTTCTTTATCTCTATATATATTTATAAAACTTTTTTTATTGAAGTTCACCAGGTGGTTAAAAAACCAAAGGCAGATACCAAATCATTAAAAGGCTATTGATTATTTCAAACCTTATCAAAAAAACAGTTTATATTGTTTGTGTTCGTAGCACCTTGACTTATCTACAAAATAAAACGTATCTCAGATAAGAACTTTCATTCATAAGAAAAACGCTTTTTGGAAAATCCACATTTGATAAGACTTCAAAGACTTTAAATTATAATTTCGACGCCCCTTTTTGAAAGCAAATTCATCACGTGCTGCACTGAGCAAGGTCTTTCAATTGGCATTACTCGGCAGTTTCTTGGTGAACTGGACTCCGGCATGGAGCGGGTTTTCCGGGCCGATAATATCCTTGGCACTACCTTCGGTTCCCGGTGTCCTGACCACCAAGGGTTCGCTGGCTATGATTCTGGTGCAGCCTGAAAAAGTGTTGAACATGAACGCCAACAGACTGGTCAACCAGTCAAGCCAACTGCGCATCAGGCCACCCTGAAAAAATATAACTATTAAGAGATCACTTTGGCCTTTGGGCCTACTCACATGCTGTCATTGTAGAGGATGCTTTTATAGATCCAGACGGCCTTTGTGCCTGGCGAGCACAGAATCACCACAGTTTGATCACCTCCTTCCTTCACGGGCTCGGTTCTAAGAGTATATTGTGTTAACCTTTAATCTAATGTTGGGTAACAACTGATACAAACATATACTATAAGTACTTTTAATGGAGATGAGTTTGAGAAGGGTTTCGATACTAGGAACTCTTGAAATGTAATCGATCTCCGAGCTCCATCCATATCATTCCATAGCAGAATATCCTAGATGGCTTCGTTATGGAAAATACATGGGTGCTGGTGGCTGTACAAGATATTCAATCATTAACTCAAAGTAAGATGTATTTCGTAACAAATCCAAATACCAGGGTCAAGACTCCCCTGACAAACATTCTTTGGGCCATTTTCAAAGTGATACGTTCTCTGGGATCTCCTCCTGTTGCTAAATGCCAAGAAGGTTAACTGCCCTTTGCGGGGTGCTGGGTACTTGGTTACTTCAGTACTCACTTATCATTTACGGTCCAGAGTTCAGCGGGCCAAGTTATGGCCATTTTCGGACATGGACTCTTGGCTTTATTTTGGGTTTAATTTTTATATTTTAAGGGAAGTAATTACAATTTATTGGGACAAACAAATATCTTGATAACATAACATATTTATCGAAAATAATTTTGGTTTGCTAAGAAATCAAAATGGTAGTGTCATGCTTGGTCAGCTCTTTCTGTGAATCTTTATCAAAACTCATGCTGGATCAGCATTTTTTCGTATCTAATCAAACTCTGAGGTGGTAAGAGAAGAGGATAGCTCCCCTTATAATTAGATAATTATCCATTTAACCAGTTATGATCACGAAATTCAGAAGCTCTTCTTTCCATTCTTTTTATTTTTTTACCCATTTCTGTAATTTTTACTTAGTCTCTGCCTTCCTCTTAACGAATTCGAATTCGTGTCGCAATCCGTAGCTTCTTGCCATTGGCATTGACTGGCAACTTGTCTGTACACTCCAGATTCTTTCTTTCTCATTGTAAGTAATTTGCTGATAGTTGTGATAACTGATACAATGTTTGGGTTTTTTAAATTTCCACCTTATCAACGTGTTTATTATAGGCGCGTGAAATCTCTATATGTTATGATGTGGCTTGTGATAAATGTTTATACGATAATACAGTTTTTCACATGTGATTTTTTAAGTGTCTTGAATATATATTGCCCAATATTTTTAGTTGTATATTTTACAACTTCTCAATATAACTACGACCTGTTATCGCGATTTGTTAAGAAAACTAAAACATACTTTTAGGCGCCTGAAAAAATTGATTTTACTTACCACTAATAGGTTCTTTACTGATTTTCCACCACGAAGAGGAAGTTCTGTTCGTCAAAGTAACCCAGGTCGCCGGTGTGGAACCAGCCCTGGAAGTCCTGCATGCGTCGCGACTCCAGAGGATTGCCAAAGTAACCATTCCAAGGGTAGCCATTGTGAACGTAAATCTCGCCGACCTCGTTGTATCCCAGGTACTTGCCATCGTCGTCAACGATGCGTATCTTCACACCCGATATTGGCTTGCCGGCAGTGTTGCCATTACCCAGGCCCATATTGAAGGACACACCACCCACCTCCGTCATGCCATAGCCGGAGGTAAGCACTGCACCCGGACAAAGCTCCTGTACCTTTTTCAGTGTGGTCATGGAGGTAAAACCGCCGCCATAGGCTATAGTCCGAATGGTGACCAAGGCTTCCTTGGAGGCTCCAGGATAATTGATCAAGGCAGACATGTGGCGAGGTGGCAAAATGACGGAGTTGATCTTGTACTTCTGCACAAGCTTCACAAAGTAATCTGGCGAAAAGGGTTGGTTCGTTATGATCCTGGTGCAGCCGACCACAGTTCCAAGGATGAAGGCGGTCAAGCCACTGTACCAGTCAAGACCACTGGCTGAAAATATTACCAGCTCGCTGTTCATCATGCTGAAAAGTATTTTAATTTGGAATAACCTTTAAAATGAATTAATTAAAATAAGTTCAAGACTCACAAGTGATTTAGATGCAAAGCTGCATTGGAAATGCACACAGCCTTGGGCAGGCCAGTGGTACCCGAAGAGCACAGAATGGCCATCGTCTGCTCACCTCCTTCTTTCAAAGGTTCTGGCCTGAAGGTAGATAGGAATTTTACCAACATTTGGAGTGTTTCAAAGTCTTCTACTTACTGGTAAAAGAGCTCAGTGGGTGTGGGATCCAGTAGGCTTTCAATGTGTGGCACTCCTTGAACAGGATCTGTGACTGTAAAGATCTCCGACTCCCATCCTTTAGTGGCGGCTCGCACTTTCTCGTACTCTTTTCCATCGCAGAATATAACTCTTGGCTTGGTTATCGAAAAAACATGAATCATGGTAGCTAAAGTTGAAAATTCTTTATAAGATGTCTGCAAATAACATTTGATCGCATTATACTAACCTTCATCCATTACCGGATTGATGGCATGAAAAGGGGTTCCATTTAACAAACAGGCCACCCCAAGGGGCATTACATAGGTGGAGTTCCTCACAGCCAGACCAATAATATCCGGATTCTTGAGTCCCTTCTTCTTGAAGATCTGAGCAATACGAATGGCCCATGTGATGGCCTGATCAAAGGTGACTACCACGCCATCCGTATCATTTATCTGTTTTCAGGACTGATTAGCATTGGTTCTTCATTATGGGTTTGGTTCAAAGTTCAAACTTACCTGGCAGACATTCTTGGGCCAGTTCCTCATAGTGCTCCATATTACCTTGCCTACAGAGGTCTCATCGGTGTACATATTAACCCTTTTGGGTCCACTCCAGACCCGATCTCGGGGATCGTAGCTCGTTGGTAGCGCGTCCATTCTTTAGTTTCTCAAGTTAAAGCTATACTGCCGTTCTTGGTCAGTGGGAACCGTATTTATAGCCGAAAAGAGCTAAAAAAAAAAATAGCAACTATGGATGACCTGCATCAATGGGATACACCTGATTGTAAAGGCTCTTGTTTGTGACGTTTAGAGATAAGCTGAAAATACACGCACAATTCTTATTTAGCAACAGCTATTATCTTATCTGAAGTATTTAGTTTAATAGGAAACTAAGAAAAGAACAAAAATCGAACGATTGGTGTGTGGTAAAGATTTATAAAGGTAAGGGTTTAGCCACTTCCAAAAATTCTTAAGAAATGAGTGAAGGAAAGTTAATGCGGTTTTCTAAGAGCTCTAAAGCGATAAGATCTTCCATTGATTAACTCGTAAGGAAATCCCTGATTACTTAATGGTAATCCTTATAAAAAGCCACTTAATTAATTAATAAATTACTCTAGGATCATAAATATTTGTGCTCTTAACTAAGATACACTTTTAGGCACCGGAAATATAGATTCGGAAACAAACAGCACATTTCTTTTATGAAGTGAAAGTATAGTTTTAGGAGGCAAAAAAAAAGCATTGATAACCATGTCATGTATACACCTTGATTAGACCCACTCCTACTCGTAATCCCATCCTGTCACAGATATACCCAGGATTAGTTGTCTTGCAGTTACAATTTATTGCAAACCAAAGGTCACCTCACTATCGAGACCCTCGAGCAGAACACTTCAACAATAATTTGAAGTGTTGCTATTATCTCCCAGCACTTATGATTAAAGAAAACAAAAACTCAACTACATTGGAATAAAGAGCCTAAGATCTCACTTTCCCGTGCCGCTTTGAGCGACGAAAACGTCGCGTGCCACCTTGCGCAATGTCTTGCCATTGACATTGGCGGGCAGCTTGTCGGTGAACTGGACTCCGGCTCGTAGTTGCTTCTGCACGGCGGGCAGTCGCTTGGCCACATGGTCCACAATCTCTTTCGCCGATATGTTGGCTCCCTTGCTCTGCACCACCAGAGCTCCGGCGGCATCGCCCTCCCGCTCATCGTAGATGCCCACAACGCACACGTCCTGCACCTGCGGCAGCTCCGTAATAACGCTCTCGATTTCAGTGGGCCAGTAGTGAAGTCCCTGGTACTTGAGGATCTCCTTCTTGCGATCCACGATGTAGAGGAAGTTCTGGTTGTCGAAGTAGCCCAAGTCGCCGGTGTGGAACCATCCCTCGAAGTCCTGCATGCGACGGGTCTCCACGGGATTGCCATAGTAGCCATTCCAGGCCTGTCCCGTGTGCACATAGATCTCGCCCACCTGATTGTAGCCCTGGTTCTTGCCCTCCTCGTCCACGATGCGGATCTTAATGCCCGGAATAGGTCTGCCCGCCGAGGAGACGTTGCTAATGCCAATATTAATGGTGATGGCGCCCACTTCGGTCATTCCGTAGCCCGAGTTGAACATGGCCTTCTTGCATAGCTCCTGCGATCGCTGCAAAGTAGCTAGGGACACAGCTCCTCCTCCGTAGTTGAGGTGGGTGATGGGGGCCAGGGCTTCGGGCTTGGCCTCGGGACAAGTGATCAAAGCCGAGAGATGGCGCGGTGGCAGGACAGCATAGTTGATCTTGTACTTCTTCACCAGACCCACAAAGTAGTCGGGAGCGAAGGGCTTGCTGCTGATGATCCTGGTGCAGCCAAAGACAGTGCTGAACACAAAGGCCCACAAACCGGTGATCCAGTCCAGGCAGCTGCCTATAAAGATCACAGACTCGCTGTTGACCAACCTGAGAAAACATGATAAGGTATTAAGCAACAATCTTTGAAAGCTGAGTAAATAAACTTACATGCTGTCCTGAATGAGAATGCTGTTGGAGATGCAGACGGCCTTGGGCAAGCCAGTAGTTCCCGAAGAGCACAAGATGGCCACGGTCTGGTCGCCTCCCTCCTTCAGGGGTTCCGGTCTGAATTAAGAATATATCTTATTAAGAATTCAATTGATGAGTGATTTCCTCTACTTACTGATACATCATTTCGGTGGTTGTAGGATCCAGCAAGGTCTCAATGCTCTGAACTCCCCCAACGTGATCGGTGAGGGTATAGATCTCCGGGTGCCAGCCAACAGTGGCCTTGTGAACCTTATCATACTCATGACCGTCGCAGAAAATCAGAGTGGGCTTCGTGATAGTAAAGACATGCGTCAAGGTTCCTGATTTTAAAAGTTAGATACTTATTTTAATTTCTATATAAGTAAGTAAGTTACATACCTTCATCCAGCATAGGATTCACTGCATGAAAGGGTGTTCCGTTCATCAGGCAAGCCACGCCCAGAGGCATCACGTAGGTGGAGTTCTTGGCTGCAATGCCAATGATATCCTTGTGGTTGAGTCCTCGCTTCTTTAGATACTGAGCTATCCGAATGGCCCAGGTGAGTCCCTGCTCGAAGGTGACTGAGACGCCATCAGTGTCGTTTATCTGAAGGGAGTATTTTGAATCAAATAACAAATTGCAATCCTTTTCCGCTTAAGCTTACCTGACACACGTTCTTGGGCCAGTTCTTCATGTTGTTGAAAATGATCTTGCCCACGGAGGAGTCATAGTTGAATATGGAGTTGCGCTTGGCTCCGCTCCAGACATTATCCTTTTCGTTGTAGCTAACTGGTATCATGGCCATGATTCGGTTTCCTCCTAGGACTCTGTTGCGCCGTCACAAACTGCAGTGGACTCTGGTGATCGCCGGTAGTTGCAGTTCCCTTTATATAGAGGAAGAGCTCTGGAAATCCCGTCTCGATGGGCGCCTTGAGTGGATCCATGGCAAGTGGCTAACACCTGTAACATCTTATCTCTGCCTGCACCAGATAGTGCACACCGTTGCACAGTTTTGGCCTAGGCCATGACTATTTTATACCCTGGCTTTAAGTTTAAAGTACCTTTTGGATTTAAGTTTATGTGGGGTATAATCCTACTAGTTCCTTCTTTCTTACTTAACTTACTACGTAATCCAGTGCTGCAATCTTTGTTGATCAATAAATTCATCGGAAACTAGTAAACAATATTTAATGGGTATTTGTAGGCATGGATGGGCATAGATCAGGGCTAAATATGCAGACGGTTTTTAGTATTTCCTTTATCTAATCTCTTCCCCATTGAATGCTAAATCGAAGCAAAAGAAAATCCCATTAAGTACCGTTATAAATAAAAAGGAAACGCTGATCAATGCGAAACACCTGACTTACTATGAATCAAAACAGGCAAACTATGCAATCACGCAGGAAATTGCACCGATCATTGCCCATTTATATAGCTGATGAGATTTGGTAGCTACCGTTGCTGGTTTATGAACTCTATAAACCCAATAATATCAGGTAAGGGGAGCAAGGTTTCCGCGTAAAAAATATGTTTAATTTAACGGTGTTATCGCTGTTTAGTATGCTCACATATCGAATGCACACGAAACAAACACAAAGTTGAAAAGATTATGTGAGAGAAATCTGATCCAGGAAAACGCTTATCAAAGGAAAGGTTTATCTGAGACAGACAAAGTTAAGCGGAAGCAAAAAGTTAAGCAATATCGAGGGATGATTTGCAAAAAGAATTAATTGGTCGACTTGTTAAGGTCAAGTCATTAAAACAGGTATGACATTTGGCTTTATTAAATATAAAGCCAAATTTTAGTCCAAGTGCACGATTTTAATATCCGTTTAAAGCTGGCCTCACACTAAAACCTACTTTCTGGCAAACCACATATAAATTCTACAAACAAGAACTTCATATTTAGAAACCACTTCTTCCCATATCTTAAATAAACCCATTTTAATACTTTAAATTAATTTAATTTCTTTTACAAAACTTAAATTGCAACGGTCCCAGCTTCGTAAAATTTCTCCAGTCTGGCAACTCTCGTTAAACAGCTGACTGGCCATGTGTCAGCTGTGCGAGCATGTGCAGCCCTGGCCGCGAAAATTTCACGGCCAACAATCAAAATTGGCGGAAGAAACGCGGAAGCGTATCTCTAGTTTTATGTAATGTTTAGTTGACGAGGAACGCGATCTCCGATAGAAGCGCTTGTTGCCCTGCTCCGCGATGTTTCACTACCAGCTCAGGGTCGTCGTCCGCTGCTCGCGGCAGAAGCCGTTGCTGCTATGGTCGCCCGTGTGCCACATGAGCGGTGCGAGCCTCACCCCGCTGAAGGAGTACGAGGCGCGCGTCAGTTCCGGCCAGCTGATGACCGATGACAGGCAGTTCCAGACCATGAAGCAGCTGGACGCTCTGTACCACAAGATCCAGAAGTACAGGCCGGACGGCTACAGAACGAGCGGCGGCGGAGGCGGCGGCTTCTTTGGCCGCCTGTTCGGCAGGAAAGCCACCGAGGAGGAGGATGACAACGATCCCAACGCCGGCAGCCATGCCCCCCAGGGACTCTACCTCTACGGCAGCGTGGGTGTTGGCAAGACCACGCTGATGGACTTGTTCTTCGATTGCTGCACGGGAGTAAGGAGACACAAAATTCCATGAACCTCCAGAAAATAACCAGAATTTTGGCTTTCAGATCGATCGGAAGCAGCGCGTTCACTTCACCGCCTTCATGAACAACGTGCACACCCGCATCCACGAGGTTAAGCAGAGCCAAGGGCCCGTGAGTCGGGCCTTCAACTCGGAAAAACCCGCTCCGTTCGATCCCACGAGGCCGGTGGCCGATATGATTGCCCGGGAGTCCTGGCTGATCTGCTTCGACGAGTTCCAGGTGACGGACATTGCCGATGCCATGGTGTTGAAGCGATTGTTTACGCACCTCTTCCGTCATGGCATTGTGGTGGTGGCCACCAGTAATCGACATCCCGAGGATCTGTACAAGAATGGCCTGCAAAGGACAAACTTCCTGCCCTTCATAGCGCTGCTGCAGAAACGCTGCAAGGCCTCCAAGCTGGATTCGATTGACTACCGACGGATAGCGCAGTCCGGCGACACGAACTACTTTGTGAAGGGTGAGACGGACGCAGAGGGCAGCATGAACCGCATGTTCAAGATCCTGTGCGCCGAGGAGAACGACATCATCCGGCCGCGGACCATCACACACTTTGGCAGAGACCTGACGTTCAGCCGCACCTGTGGCCAGGTGCTGGACAGCAGCTTTGCAGAGCTATGTGATCGCGTAAGCAAATGAGTTAGGTAACCAAAAGGCATTTGTGAAAATGTTTCCCCTGTTTAGCCGCTTGCTGGCAGCGACTACCTGCAGATAGGCCAGTTTTTCCACACCGTTCTCATCCGGGATGTGCCCCAGCTCACCCTGGATGTGAAGTCCCAGATGCGACGCTTCATAACGCTGATAGACACGCTGTACAACAACCGCGTACGCGTGGTTATATCGGCGGATACGCCGCTAGACAAACTGTTTAGCTTTTCGAGTGGTTCCGGCGTCCTTTCCGACTCTGACAGGGCGCTAATGGACGACCTGAAACTAGATCACGGGGTGAGTACCATCTCCTTTCAATTATTTATGGAAATCCCACTCATTTTGTATATGCTTTCAGTCCGGATCCAAGTCGAGTTTCTTCACCGGAGAGGAGGAGCTCTTTGCCTTCGATCGCACACTCTCGCGCCTGTACGAGATGCAGAAGCGGGAATACTGGGAGCAGTGGGCCAAGCAA
This sequence comes from Drosophila watanabei, assembly GCA_008042575.1. Classification (NCBI taxonomy): domain Eukaryota; kingdom Metazoa; phylum Arthropoda; class Insecta; order Diptera; family Drosophilidae; genus Drosophila; species Drosophila watanabei. Next base: position 26,641 of record VNJS01015029.1, read on the forward strand.
CGATAGAACCCCCATATCATCAACAAGCAATAATAGTAAATTTAGAGCATATAAATTATTAAGTCTACCTCGGTGCCGTGGAGTTTTTAAATCGAAATTTCTTGTTACTTAATGACCGCCTGCAATGCTTGCATAAGTATTTCTAGTTGGCTTTTTCAAAGTATTAAAGCAATAAACAAAGTTTGCCATGTTTTTATAATTACTTAAAAATATTTACTTAACGACAAGTCACAACAAGTTGTAACAAGTCACTCTGGGGATCTGGTCACTGTTTAGTTTGCCACTAAAATTATCAGTTAATCGCGCCATCTGGCAACGCCCGCGTATTGATAAGATTTATGTTTTCGGTTGAGGTTGTGTCGGAAGAAGATTAGAAGGTCAAGATCGTTTCTTAGCAAGAGTATCTTTAAGTGGACACAATGAGCAGCACCAGTGTGGAAATGGAAGTCAACAAGACCCTGCCTTTTGGTGAGATCCTTAAAATATCAGAAACAACTCTTAAATTCACTGATAATTCATGTATTTCGACATTGGAAGACCCCTCGCTGCTGGTGGTCAACATCTCGCTGCGCCAGATCGAGGAGATCGCCATGACAGTGTCCCAGCGCTGCCATGTGACCGGCGTCAACGAGGTTGCCTGGGCTCTGCGCGCCCTCATGCTCACCGATCTGACCACTTTGGCCGGCGATGATACGGCGGCCAATGTGCGTCGCCTCTGCCTCCGCGCCTGCTATCCCTTCGAGCCTCAGTTGTTCGACAGGTTCTTCGATCGTTCCCTCATCCCGGAAATGCACACGGCCGCCGTGTGTGTTTACCCCGCCCGCGTGAAGGATGCCTATCAGACGCTGCAGCAGTACGACATGCTGGACAGGGTGGCCATTGCCGCGGTGGCCACGGGCTTTCCCACGGGACAGTACGGACTGCAGACGCGTCTGCAGGAGATCAGCCATGCCATCCTGGCCGGAGCCACCGAGATTGATATTGTGATCAACCGACAGTTGGCTCTGGTGGGAGACTGGGAGGCTCTCTACAACGAGGTGGTGCTCATGCGGAGCGCCTGCGGCCAGAAGGCGCATCTGAAGACCATTCTGGCCATCGGAGAGCTGGGCACCATGGAGAACGTAAGCTATAAAGCTCTTAATCCTTCTAAGAAGCCTCAACTATCCCTCATTTAAAGGTCTACAAGGCAGCCATGGTTTGCATGCTGGCGGGAGCGGATTTCATCAAGACCTCCACTGGCAAGGAGACCGTGAACGCCACCCTGCCCGTGGGCCTGGTCATGATCTTCGCCATTCAGGAGTTCAAGCGTCGCACCTGCCAGATTGTCGGCCTGAAGCCGGCCGGCGGAGTGAGGACAGTGCGCGATGCCATTGCCTGGATGACGCTGGTCAATGAGACCCTTGGCATTTCCTGGCTGCGCCGCGAGAGATTCCGTTTCGGTGCCTCCGGCCTGCTGGACGATATTGAGCGCGTTGTGCGCGAGGGTGTGGCCAGGATGGAGGCCGAGGAGCAGGCCAAGAATGTGCAGGCTCCCGAGGAATCGAATGCCGGCGAGGAGTTCTGCAAGGAGCTGCGCAAGAAAAAGGAGGCGAAGTGAGCCTTAGCCATCACTCACGCGGAGTACCATATATATTGTAGCATTTTTTACAACGTGACTAAAACCTATAAACAAAACAACCAAAGAACTCCCTTTTAGAGGCGATGCTGGGCGTCCTGGACGTTGGGCGCCTTGAAGTTGTAGGCCAGCTGCGCAGGAGCGGCCATTAGATCCTCCTCGGCCTGCTCCTCGCCGTGCTGCAGGAGCTCGGCGGAGGGTACTGCCGCCTCCCTGTGCGGCTGATTGTCCGGCATCTTCACCTGCATGTCCACGGCGAAGAAGGAGTCGTCAAAGTTGATGCGATTGCGCTCGTCCTGGTCCAGATAGATGGCCTTGGGCGCCGTGGCTCCACCCATGGCCTTCTCGTAGGTGTTGAGCCACTTGAGATTGAGGTTGATGTGCTTGGTGGCCGCGTTGAACTTCTTTGGCTTCTTCTTTGGCTTGTCCGCGTAGTAGTTGTGCTCCAGCTTCTGCGGCGGCGGCGGAGCAATCTTCTCCAGCCTTCGGCTCTTCTCATCCAGCTTGGGCTCCGCATAGTCGTAGAGCGGCAGATAGAAGTTGTACGGCTGCTCCGTGGGCGGCAGCATGCGCTGCTGGGGCTGCACTTGCTCCTCCACCTGGCTGCTGGCCTCCGCCATGGAGTCCTCCTCCAGGGCGGGGCCAAAGATTTCACCAGCACGCCGCAGCAGGTGCTCCAGGCGCTCAATGCTAATGATGTGCGGATGGATGAGCTGGACGTCGTCGTGCAGCTGCGCCCGCCGAGCTGCCGGCGGAGGCTTGGCGGCCACAGTGCAGCAAAAGGCGCAGAGCAGCAGCTGCAAGGATGGGAGAATTAATTCCAACTAAGTCCCGACGTGATCATTTCCGAGACTCACAATCAGTAGACCACTCATGTCACTTTCTTTCCTTGGCTTTGTTGGACAATAAATCACTTGCCGCTGGACATAGATGACCGACCACCTTCACTTTCAGAGATCTCACACGAAGTGAGGCCTCCCTGGAGCTGGCCAAATCATTTATAGTGGCGCTCCGCGTGCTCCAAACGGAAGCTCGGAAGTCTCAATGGGCAACAACAACAAACCAGATAGAAAACGAGTTTCCCACACGAAGCAAATAGATATGTAACGAGACAAGCTAGACGACCTGCACATATATGCACACGCCAGAGCGCATAATAATGTTAATGTAACAGCGATCGCTTGGCGGAGTTGAACAAACTGGAACTGCCAGCGACGACGAACCGTTTGTCACCCATAATGAGTCCGAGTTGGAGTCCGAGTCCAAGAGCCTGGCCAATTTGGGGCGGTGGCCAGGGAAAAGACGCGAGCGAGCGCGGAGTGCAAGTGCATTGACCTAAACAACACAATTATTTCCGCAGCAATGGGGCCGCCGAATGTGTGAACCCGTTTCGATTGTTTCGAACTCATTGCCTGCCTGTAAAAGTGCAAGTTCAAAGCGGCAGGAAATCCTAACTAGCAAAAGTGTAACGGCCACAACATGTTCGTTGACTCCCCCGACCATGGAAAATCAACAAATTCAACTTACATACATCTCTCTCTCTAGTTTATTCAACAAATACGGATCCTCAGGACTGCTGCAGTTCGGGCAGTCCCTTGATAATAACATCTAGCGCCTTCGTGTCCTTCTTCACTGTTTCGTTCAGCACCTCCATGGCGCTCTGCTGCATGGACAGAAAGTGATTCCACTCATCCTCCGCCTCCTTGCCAATGGCATACTCCGCCCCACCGTTGCCAGCGAATTGGTTCTGCTGCATGCGCATCTGGGAGAGCAGCTCGCTGAGGCGGCCCTTGAACTGGGTGGGAGCGGAGACAACCGCCTGCATGTTCTGGAGCTTGGTGCGCATGGCCTCCTCCTCGGGTGTGAGAGAGGTGCCCACCTTGCGGCTGCATTCCTGCTTGACAATTATCTAGAAATTAGGGAAACTAATTAGTAAAATGGAACTTTTAATAGGCTTATATCCTTACTCGTAGGATACGGTGACCCAGCTCGGCCAGCTTCCGCTTGTGCTCGAGTATCGTCGCCGTGGCCGTGGAGTGTCGTTGCCTCAGCTCCGTCAGCTCCGTCTCCACCTTCTTCATGTAGAGGGCATGGGTGTCCGTTTCCTGTTCCTGGCACTTCACACGCCACTTCAGGTCGTTGAAGCCAATCATGGGCACGGGTATGAACTGGCGGGGATCGGGATTGTCAAAGTTCGCCTGGCGCCACATGCGCGGATCCACGCCGCGCGGCGGGTTCTCCAGATACTCCTTCAGCTGATCCTCGTCGGGCAGGACCAGGGCCAAGGCCTCCACAATTCCCAGATTGTTGAGTTGCGTCTTCAGCGACGCCTGATTCAGGTAGTTGCTCAGTTCGGTGGCCAGGATTCGCTTGCTCTCGTTGGGAGCATGCTGCAGCTTCTCCTCCAGATAGATGACCATCTGGCACTTCTTGTTGTCCACCTCCTTGATGGAATCAATGTGCACGAGCATATTGGGCTTGCTGCCAAACAGACTGTGCAGCGTCTGTATAACCTGCTGCTGGTGGGGCCTAGAAATATCATCAAGAAATCAATAAGATAATAGATTAGTTTAATTCGAAGCACCTACTTGATGGCTGAGAGCTCCCTGTCGAATTTCAAGGCCACCAGACCCAGTTTGTTGTCCTTGCCGGGCATCCGGCTGTAGCCAATGGCCTTGAAGCGGCACAGATAGTTCTCCGGCGTAATGTCCACCGGAGCCGCACTCTGCGAGTAGAAGAGCTTGCCGGTGCCCCACATGGCCTGCAGGTAGTTCCATTTCGCAATTATGTTATCCCGTTCGTCGCCAAATATGGACACATTGAGAATGGCCTGGGCAAAGGCCTCGTCAGCGGAAATGGGCGCCGGCTGCTGCTGCGGCTGACCGAGCATGAAGCTCGTTCCCCCGAAGCCTCCAAAGCCCGGCGTCACCGTCGTATTCGCTGGCTTCCCGAAGGCTGTAACGACGCGAACCGGGTTAGGAATACAAGCACAATGGGTAATTGGACAAATTGCTACTCACTTGATCCGAAAACACCGCCTCCGAAACCAGTGGACGGCTGGCTGGTGGCGGTGCCGAAGCCACCGAAAGCTGGCGCCGAGGTTGTCGTGGCCCCAAAGCCTGCAAATCCACTTGCGGGCGCCACACTCGTCGCTGCCGGCTGGCCGAAGCCACTGAAAGCCGGTGGCGCGGCACTGGTCGCCGGAGCACCGAACAAACTCGTCTGACCCGTTGCCGTAGCCGCGCCAAATCCACTAAATCCACCGCTGCCGCCGAGTCCCGTGGTCGCCGCTGCTGTTGTGGTTGCCGTTCCAAAGGCCGGAGCACTGCCAAAGGGCGAGGCGGTGGCTCCAAAAGCAGGCGTGGCAGTGGCAGCTCCAAAAGCAGGCGTAGCAGTTGCAGCACCGAAGGCGGGAGCCGCACTGGTGGCTGCTCCAAAGGCCGTACCGCTGCCAAAGGCCGGCGTCGAAGTCTGGGTACCGAAGGCCGGCGCCGCTGTGGCCGGAGTTCCGAAAGCGGGAGCTGGTTGACCCGTGGCCGCTGCCCCGAAAGAGGAGCCGAAAAGCCCGCCAGCTGTAGGGAAGGGGGAGATAAGGAAACAAACAGAAAGCGGGTCAGTGATTTGGTAACTCAGCTTCCGTTTTGAGGGATCTTATCAGTGATTGCGACCGGAGTCTGGCTTTAGTTTGCTGCGGACACTGAGCGGGCAATGGCTGTGCTTCTGATACTCTTGTTCTTGGTGTTTGGATTCGCTGGCTACGTCGCCTATGTGATCCGCCAAAAGGGGTGAGCTTCTCCAGGAATTTCTCCCTCTCTCTCTTATAAGAATAACTCGTATTTCTCTCTTCTGCAGCATCGATCCCAAGGACATTCGCATCCAAAATTTACAGGACGTTAAGAAGCTGCTGCAGCCGCCGGCAAGGGGCCAGGGGCCGCACAGATACCTGGAGAAGAGGGCTTGAAACACTCACTTTTGGCCGGCGTGCTCGTGGCTCCCAGCGATGTGTTGGCTCCAAAAAAGGACATGCTGCCTGGTTGTTGGGCTTGAATCGTTGTCAAACTGTCTCGGGCTCGCCCTTCCACAAGGCCTATTCACAAAATTGTGGATTTAATTCAATAAAACTAGTCTTAAGCCTAATAAACGTAAAAATTTTGGCGCTTTTTGCAAAGAGTGTGTGGCAGTGTGCCTGTACCTTGACAGCTACAAAATATCCACAGAGTTACTTGTCTCCAGCCCTGTGACATTTTTAAAGCGTCCCATGGTATTTGAGGACTGTCGAGCTACGGGCACACTGTACATGGAAAAATCGTGAAAATTCTACGCTACGAAAACTGAAAATCTCAAGAAACACTACAAGCTAGCACATAATTCGGGGAAAATGTCACTTTTCGGCGCGTTGATGGGTGACTTTGACGACGATCTCGGCCTGATGAAGTAAGTAGTGGTGGAGGTATTAAAACGGAAAGGTTTTCTGCTGGCGCTCCTTGAGAAGCCCCATTGATTTCCATACGTGTATGTGCCTGAGCTCTCACGCCTCCAAAAAGGGGCGTGGAGGGGCACACCAGCAGTTGCAAAAGTTGGTGAAAACCAAGCTCTGGCCAGGAATTAGGAAAAGAAGATGGTTTAAACTGATCAAAAGCAAGGCAAAGCCTGCCAAATTTCGGCATTTGCCAAGTGCACGCGTGTGTGCAGCATGCTCAAGTGTGTGTGTGCAGCATGCGTGAAGAGAAGACGTAATAATCGATAATTTGAATTGGGTGACCGCAGGCGTAGGGAAATGCAGTTATTTCTTAGAGCTCCCGAGGTCCAAAATTAACCATGGGTCACCTTATCGAGGACAGCCTGTTGTTGGGTTTTGTGGTCACAAAGGCAGGCGGGGTTTTTATCAACAAACTCGGTTCCCTTCGACAGAAATGTTTTAAAAGTTTCGTTGGTTTGTAGAAACTATTTTTAGGCCCGCTTTTAGAATGATTAGCACGCGCAGGGGAAAAAAACGTAGCAGTAGATCAAACCAGAGACTCTTGACACCCGAAATGGATTACAAGTAATAAACAGTTGAGTTGCATTCCAGAATTTAACGACTTTCTCGCCCGCAGCAACCACATGAATCACACCATGAACGCCATGAACATGCAGATGCGTTCGATGAACCGCCTGATGAGCTCCTTCATGCCGGACCCCTTCATGCAGGCATCGCCCTTCGATCCGGGCTTCCAGCAGAGCGCCTTAATGGAGCGCCCCCAGATGCCGGCCATGTCGGCCATGGGACTCTTTGGCATGCCCATGATGCCCAACTTTAATCGCTTGCTAAATGCTGGTGAGTATTTTCCTCCTCTCTTCCCAGAGAAACCTTTTAAAAGAGATTTATTTTGTAGATATTGGAGCCAATTCTGGTGGCTCGTATTGCCAGAGCACCGTGATGACCATGTCCTCGGGCCCCGATGGCCGCCCGCAGATCTACCAGGCCAGCACCAGCACCAAGACCGGGCCGGGAGGCGTGCGTGAGACCCGCAAGACGGTGCAGGACTCGCGCACGGGCGTCAAGAAGATGGCCATTGGCCACCACATTGGGGAGCGTGCGCACATCATTGAGAAGGAGCAGGACATGCGCTCGGGCCAGCTGGAGGAGCGCCAGGAGTTCATCAATCTGGAGGAGGAGGAGGCCGAGCAGTTTGATCGCGAATTCACCTCTCGTGCCTCGCGCGGAATCGTGCAGCCGCGCAGTCATCGCGGCGGCAGCGGAATGCAGGCCATCATGCCCGCCCGTCCGGCGGCCCACACGTCCACGCTGACCATTGAGCCGGTCGAGGATGACGACGACGAGGACGACGATTGTGTGATCCAGGAGCAGCAGCAGCCGCCGCTGCCAATGCGCTCCGTCGCCGGCCGACACTTGCCCACAGCGCCAGCGGGTCCGCACAGCAGCAGCAGGTGAGTGTGCGAAGGGATGCGAAAGGATTCCTGTTCCTGTTGCGCGTGATTGTGTAGAAGGAGTTAGCTGAGATAGCAGGAAACCCGAGAGATTCCCCCAAAACTTAACCCCAATCCCTTCCCCTCCAGACACCGTTTTGCTAAATTGAAACGTTTGTATTTACTTGCAGATACAATTACTAAATCTAAAGTACATACACAGTATATATATTTTACTAACTAACTGAGCAATCAGCTATATAAATTTCTGCTAATTACATTCCCAACTGCGTTCGAAATCGAAATCATATATAATTGCCCGGCACAGAGGTAGGCGGCACACTGAGCTCCAGCTCAGGTTCTTTCGTTTGTTCCGTTTTCGTTTTGCCCACCGACTTTCCCTTCTCTTCTCTTCGCTCGCCACCACGATCTCACCCGTCACCCAAGAACCAAGAACTGGGACACTGAAGCAGCTGCTAGTATTGCCCCCGAACTCCATTTTGCTCTCTTTCCCTCGAAAAACCGATTGTTGTAATCTTTTTCCAAACTTTTCTTCGACTCGATTCCATACTACGACTACGAAAAGCAGCAGCGTCGCAGCAGCACCAACAGCAGCAGCAGCAACGGCACCAACATCTTCGCCACCGATCTACGATCTAACCAACAACAACAACAACAACTATGTGAGCTCACGGCGCTCGTATCTGCGAAACGGCCATGGCCAGCACGGCCTGGCCACACCCCGTCGACCACTGCGCACCCCACCATCCTCGCCGCTGGCCACGGTGTCCAGCGGCACGCACAGCTTCGCCGCCTCGCCAAGGTTTGTTCAGTTACGAGAAGAGCCGCCGTCAAGCGATATTCTACGTTATGTTCCGGTTTCATGGCTAAACTAAGCTTCGATCATCAATGCACTCCAAAAGCAGCTTACGACAAATTCCTAACCCAATCAGGCCTCGGACTTCGGCAGCTGCCGAAGCTTAATTCAAAGGATTTGTGGTCCGATTGAAGGCTTAACTTTGAGGCTAACTCTCACGAATTTGCTCTTGTTTAATCTAAATCATCTAATCCAGTGTATTAACGACTTCTCGCTCTCTCTTCTCTTCTCCATCCATCGATCGATTTATGCAGAGATTGGCGTCTATATAATTCGCGGCACTATCGCAAGTAGAGCGATCGAGAACCAAAAAACAAAAAGTAAATGCTTATACTGATAAAAATATATATCATACAAATATGTAATCGAAAACAACGAATTGAACGCCGGGCCACGACGTAACCACATGCACCAACCACACTCTACTAACCGAAAGGCGAAGCCGCTGCCACTCCTCATCGTTCGCCACAAGAAGTGCGTTGCAGCGAACAGCATCTGCGAAAGCTACTACGTGTAAGGCCGCCACTCTCCCACTCACAAACACAACACACATCTATCTCTATCTGTCTCTGCATTCCGCGAAACGAATCCCTTGCCACAGCGACGTTTAATTGGCCTTCGACGACGCTTAACCAAAATTCTAACATTGTTGCTGCTGCTGCTGTTGCTGCTGCTGCTGCGCCCAAGCTCCACAACGACTCTAATCCTACGACCTACGATCATCAGCATCCGCTTGCTCATTTCACCCTCCATTATCGTCATTAATCCCCATCATCTCCTCCTGTCATTAAATTACCACCAACTTGCGTTTGAATTGGCCCGTTGTACGAATGATTATCTTTGTCAATCCTTTTGATTTTTGTCTCTGGGATTTATAACCTTATGACTAATGAGTATCCTCTTTGTTCCACGACCAGCATACACCCACATCCCTATGCCGCACACGCCTCCGCCCAGTCGCGGCGCCAGCAACGCGGCCTGAAGCACCAGCAACACCAGTTTGAGGAGGAGGATCATCAGCCAGAGCAGGCCGCCACCTACAAAGCGACCAAGCGTAGCAAGAAGCACTAGTACGGCGTACACTCAACACACAACCACTTTGGGAAGCAAGCGTTGGTCCTGTTCCACAAAGGACCTTTACTTTTAATGGCAAAAAATCGAAACAAAACAAACTAAATTTGAACTATTTTCCGCGAGTTGTTCCTGCAAGACAACACAACACAACACACAATACACAAAAACGAATGTGACTGTTCAATGCCAACACACAGACAACACCTTGCACCTCCTCGCAGAATCCAAATTGAATTGAAAATGAATTGAAAACGGGCAGCGAAATATGAGACCCTAAATAATAAGTTCAAATTAATATTGGTTAATATTCTCTCCAGTCTCTAGATTTTCGTTTAAGCTTTATATTGTAGTTGACCCGCAAAGAGGGACCCAACCGAGTGGAAGGCTCCACTATGATTAATCCAAATCCAAATCCAATTACAATCCAATCCCAATTACATGTAATTCGTAAGGCTTAAGTAAATGTTGATGTGAATTTAATTAAACGGTAATTACATTATATTAGTGAAATCCCAAAGTTTGTTTTTATTTTCTAAATTTAAAGCTAAGACTAGTATTAGTCCACCATCTCCATTTGCGTCTCCTCGGACTCGCGCCAGTTGCGCTGCACCATCTCGACGAGCTGCTTCCAGAAGACCGTCTGCCGGAGGTAGTTGGCCAGGCAGGCGAGGATGAAGGCCCAGGCCAGGCCCAGGTAGTAGTCCGTCTGCACCAGCGGCACACTGGACAGCGGCTCGGTGCGCGTCCTGTTCAGTATGCTCGGGTGGATGCTCTGCGGATCCACCGTCTTCACGTTCGTGTGCCGCATGATGAAGCGGGCGAAGCTGCGCTTCTCCGAGTCCGACCACGACGGATCGTACTTGATCAGCGGCCTGCCCTGGTGGAAGATCATCAGCGTGGGCAGCGACACGATCCCGAACTCGGCATTAAACCGTCCAAACTCATACGCGTCCACATAGGCAATGGGCAGAGTGGGAAACAGGTGCGGCAGCAGGTTCATTACGGGCGCAACGCGAGCGCATTCCAAACTGGAGGCCGTGCAAAAGTGGACGACCACACAGCTGCCCGGCTCGTGGCGCTTGGTGGCATTGCCCACCGGCTTCAGCAGGCCCACAATCTCCTTGGCACTGTGCATCATCAGCAATCCGGGTTCGCCTTCCGTCACATTCTCCGGCTGCAGGCATTTGATCAGAATCGGTGGCTTCCTCACCGGCGGCACTTGGGTCAAGTGCTGGATGTGCTCGTCGTCCGGCGCACACGTGTGCCGCTCCTCCAGCAGGGCGAACGTCTGGAAGCTGTAGTGGCACTGCCCCCGGGAAATTCCGAGTGATTCCCCCGTGCCGTTCGAGTAGAGACCAAAGTAGTGGAGGGCGCTCAGCAGGCCAGAGAGCTCCGCCCGGGCTCCACCAGCACTCAGGACTGCTAAAGTAGGGAAATGTTTAAATATTTGATGTGGAAAATTAAGTAAAAAATCACTCACCAAACAATAACAAGCAAATTTTAAGCATTTTTGTCGTTGGACTAAACAGCTGAGTGAATAGTGAGGCTGTACTGGGGAGAGCAAAGAATACCTAGAGAACGCTGTGAACTGCTTGACGGTAAAAAGTATAAAGTATATATAAAGCAGTTCAACGATTCGTTAAGAAGTGAACATTTTTAGTACATATGATGGATCTAAAAATTTTTATCCATGGATTTAATCATAATAAACAATGTCAAGCAATAAATTTAAATTAAAATGATTTCATTTGATTTATTTATTTCAAGAAAATAAATATCTGGTTAAGAATTTTACTCTATTTACTATGTTTAAATATTTGATGTTGAAAATTAAGTAAAAAATCACTCACCAAACAATAACAAGCAAATTTTAAGCATTTTGTCGTTGGACTAAACAGCTGAGCTAATAGTGAGGCTGTACTGGGGAGAGAAAAGAATACCTACAGAACGCTGTGAACTGCTTGACGGTGATTTTTTTAAAAGCAGTTTAACGATTCGTTAAGAACGGAACGTTTTTAGTACAAATGTTGGATCTAAAAACATTAAAATGGATTTAAATAAATAATAAATAATGTATAACAATATATTTGAATTGAAATTTTTTATTTTGATTTATTTATTTTAAGAAAAATATCACTTTAAGATCTTAATTTAGTTAAAAATCACTCACCAAACAATAACAAGCAAATTTTAAGCATTTTGTCGTTGGACTGAACAGCTGAGTGAATAGTGAGGCTGTACTGGGGAACGCAAAGAATACCTAGAGAACGCTGTGAACTGCTTGACGGTGATTTAGCAGTTTAACGATTCGTTAAGAACTGAACGTTTTTAGTACAAATGATGGATCTAAAAAGTGTTATACATGGATATAAACATATAGTAAATGATTTTTTAAAGCAGTTTAACGATTCGTTAAAAAACGGAATATTTTTAGTACAAATTTTGGATCTAAAAATTTTTATACATAGATTTAAGCATAAAATAAATAATTTAAAACAATATATTTGAATTTAAATTTTTTATTTTGATTTATTTATTTTAAAAAAATATCTTTTTAAGATCCTAATGAAGTTAAAAATCACTCACCAAACAATAACAAGCAAATTTTAAGCATTTTGTCGTTTGGATTAAACAGCTGAGTAAATAGTGAGGCTGTACTGGGGAATGCAAATACCTAGATACCGCTGTGATCTGCTTGACGGTGATTTTTAAAGCAGTTGAACGATTCGTTAAAAAACGGAATAATTTTAGTACAAATGATGGATCTAAAAATTGATTTGCATTGATTTAAACAAATAATAAATTATTTTATTAAGCAGTTTAACGATTTGTTAAAAACCGAACATTTTTAGTACAAATAATGCATCAAGAAATTTTTATCCATGAATTTAAACATATAATAAATGATTTTTTCAAGCAGTTTAACGATTCGTTAAGAACTGAACATTTTTAGTACAAATTGTGGATATAAAAATTGTTATACATGGATTTAAGCATATAATAAATGATTTTTAAAGCAGTTTAAAGATTCGTTAAAAACCGTAAAATTTTAGTACAAATTATGGATCTAAATATTATTATCCATGGGTTTAAACAAACAATAAATAATGTACAAATATATATTAAAATTAAAATGATTTCATTTGATTTATTTATTTCAAGAAAACAAATATCTGGTTAAGAATTTTACTATATTTACTAAATATTTTATTTGAAAAAATAAAATGTTTCTTTAGCGAATATGACCTAATATTCAATATTTAAGATTTATTTTAAGTAATACTACGGTCATCCCTTTGAACAACAACAACAATAATCGAATATCGATATAATTTAAATGCATATTTGAAGTAATATATTTTATTATATTTACAACTATTGAAGTACATAGATTTGCTTAATTAAAACTGAAAGCTTTATTTTTTTCAATGTCGTGGCACAAAATATATTCCACCAAAAATATATCATTATAACTTTCTTCTTCAAAACAATAATTATCAATTAATATACTTTAAAATGCAGTGTCATACCCGCATTATTTTTATAATCTTAAAGTGTTTGCCAGCTGATTCAAGCAGTGCTGCAGTATTTCCATTGGCCCACATTTTTGATTGCTCGCGATTTTCACGGCCTCCAACTCCGGTCACACTACGGGGATCAATAAGTTTACTTTTCTTCTTTTTCTTGTTTTGGCTTTGCCATCGCTGGGATTTGCGTGGACTTGTGCTCGGGGAATTACATCATTGGACACACGGACGCCACTAGCAGGACCAGGGCCCCAGTCTCGGCGCGATGACAGAGCTGCATCTGGAGCTGGAGAGCGTCCGTTTGGCCACGTTCGGGGAATGGCCCACGAATGCCCCCGTGACGGCCGAGGAGCTGGTGACCAATGGTTTCTTCGCGACGGGCGGCTGGCTGGAGGCCGAGTGCCACTTCTGTCATGTGCGCATCGATCGCTGGGAGTACGGTGATCAGGTGGCGGAGCGCCACCGTCGCTCCTCGCCCATCTGCTCCATGGTGCTGGCTCCGAACCACTGCGGGAACGTGCCCCGGGAGCAGGAGAGCGACAAGGAGGGCAACAGTGTCGTCGACAGCCCGGCCCAGTGTGCCTGTCCCGATCTCCTGCTGGAGGCCAATCGCCTGGAGACCTTCAAGAACTGGCCAGTAAGTAAAGAAATAATATTTCGCTAGATTTCGCAATGCTAAAAAGGTAACTTTTTCCCTTTCAGAATCCGAATATAACGCCGCAGGCTCTGGCCAAGGCTGGATTCTACTACCTGAACCGGCTGGACCACGTCAAGTGCGTGTGGTGCAACGGCGTGATTGCCAAGTGGGAGAAGAACGACAACGCCTTCG
>VNJS01015030.1:0-108110 GCA_008042575.1 Drosophila watanabei
ATGATACCAAAATTCATGAAATGTTCTTATAACTTATATTATTTTATATATTTTATGATACCAAAATTCTTGAAATGTTCTTGTAACTTTTTATTTACGTTATTTTATATTTTGTTATGTTTTTTTTACTGAACTTATCAGGTCCTTTAATTAACATTTTTGCCATAGATTAGTTAGATCTTTCTTCGATGATATGATACCAAAATTCATGAAATGTTCTTATAACTTATATTATTTTATATATTTTATGATACCAAAATTCTTGAAATGTTCTTGTAACTTTTTATTTACGTTATTTTATATTTTGTTATGTTTTTTTTACTGAACTTATCAGGTCCTTTAATTAACATTTTTGCCATAGATTAGTTAGATCTTTCTTCGATGATATGATACCAAAATTCATGAAATGTTCTTATAACTTATATTATTTTATATATTTTATGATACCAAAATTCTTGAAATGTTCTTGTAACTTTTTATTTACGTTATTTTATATTTTGTTATGTTTTTTTTACTGAACTTATCAGGTCCTTTAATTAACATTTTTGCCATAGATTAGTTAGATCTTTCTTCGATGATATGATACCAAAATTCATGAAATGTTCTTATAACTTATATTATTTTATATATTTTATGATACCAAAATTCTTGAAATGTTCTTGTAACTTTTTATTTACGTTATTTTATATTTTGTTATGTTTTTTTTACTGAACTTATCAGGTCCTTTAATTAACATTTTTGCCATAGATTAGTTAGATCTTTCTTCGATGATATGATACCAAAATTCATGAAATGTTCTTATAACTTATATTATTTTATATATTTTATGATACCAAAATTCTTGAAATGTTCTTGTAACTTTTTATTTACGTTATTTTATATTTTGTTATGTTTTTTTTACTGAACTTATCAGGTCCTTTAATTAACATTTTTGCCATAGATTAGTTAGATCTTTCTTCGATGATATGATACCAAAATTCATGAAATGTTCTTATAACTTATATTATTTTATATATTTTATGATACCAAAATTCTGGAAATATTCTTGTAACTTTACTTTATTTTATATATTTTATGATGGCAAAATTCTGGAAATATTCTTGTAACTTATCATATTTTAATTTTGTTTTGTTCTTTTCCTCAACCTTAACCAGATTCTTTAATTAACATTTGTTTATTACCGAAAATCCCAATTATTACCGAAAATTCCCTTAGAACCTATTTTATTTTGTAGATATTTATGATCAACCAAGCTTAGTATTAACCCAAGAACTCTGTATGCTATATGTTTTATATGATCTATATGTTCTATATGCAATATGATATATGCTATATGTTTTGCTATATTGCTTATCTTGAAACCCCTTTTTAAAAGTCAAATTCGAAGACTTAAGTCTCGACTTCCTTCCATTATAAACATTCCATTCCAAAACGTAGGACTTTCTTTGTAAATTGAACCTATTTGTTGGTACCACGAGCACTCCATTTCGACAAAAGACCATAAGCCATAGACGACATACGACAGATGTAATCGAATATGAATATAAGAATATATATACATCAATGTTTGCATATAAATATTAAAATAAACACACTGTAATTTATTACCAACCAATTTTCGATAAGTTGTTGTTCTTGAATTTCGGGGGAACGATGTTTGTTTATGGGTTTCGGTTGCTATCTTGCGAATTTTGCACTTGATGTGCGTTATTTAAGTATTTGTTTATATTTGTTTATATTTGGGAAAAGTCGGATAAGAAAGGAATTAAAAGCTAAAGCTGAGCTTGCCCTTGATAAGTCTTTCAGGCATAAAAATAACTGCATTAAAATGATTATCTTTTTATATTAAAAGGTTATTTCCAATATCAAAATAGGGCGTATATAAGAAATATGTGACTATAAATATTGATTATTTTATGAAAATAAAACTAACCAAACATAAAACCATTAAAAAGACGGATATAAGGCGACTTTAACTCTATAAAGTGTAGATAATCTTAATTAGAATCATCAGCCGAATATATTTAGACATGTTCTTTTATCTAGATGTCTTTATAAATATATATTTGCTTAGAAACATGTTCCCCAGTATTTTAAGTTTTAAATAATAATATAAATTTAAAAAATTAAACATCTTTACCTTAAAACATGTTCCCTGGTATTTAAAGTTTCGAATCAAAACAGAAATTAAAAAAAAAAGTTAGAAAATGAGAACATTCTCCAGGTAAGAACTTATTTTGAGTTAAAAAGTTCTTTAAACACACACTTTTTTTTAAATAAAATTAATTAATTTTGTAACAATGTTTGTTTAATTGCTTTAATAATAATTTAATTTGTAACTACAAGATGCCTTATTAAAATGTTGAATAATTTTAATAATTTTAATAATAGAAGAAGAGAAATAATTTACTAAAATAATACATATTTAATAATTTAAGACAATTTCTTAGTTTAATAAAATAAATAATAAAAAGCTTACAACGCAGTGTAAATATGAAAATTTTTTAATTTTTAAATCATATTTATTAAGATTATAAAAATTAGCATACAACATCTTGAATTAAATTGAAATTAAAGCATTTTTTTTCAGAGTTATGATCGATTTTCATGACTTTTGAGAAAAAACTTCGGTTCCCCAAGGTTAGCTTCCTTTATTGTTTAAGTAAAAATATTCCTACATTTTATATTGTCTAGATTTTTTTCTTAGTGTAGAGCTTAAGTTGTAATTTTCCAAAAATCCAAAAACCTTTATCGCATTGAGTTTCAATGGAAATCTGCTGAAAATATATCGGAAAAGTGGCGATACTCAGGCTGGGCGTAGTCCATCGCTGGCTTACGCCCCTCCCCCCTCCCCGGGGGGGTAAGGTAAGTGGGTGGGACTTATCGCCCGGCAGAGCTTATCGCCTCGCCAGCTCGCCTGCAGTCAGTGCAACGCCACCGGTCGAGCAGCAACACTTCGCCGGCAGATCGAATCGAATCGAATTTAAGTCAAAATCGAATTATAGCGATTCGGAATCGTAATCGGATCCAAAAATGAGCACAAATAATGTGATTTGTACGATCTGCGCGGAGCGGTACAGGAACTCGGACAACATACACGCCGGCACCTGCGGGCATGCCTTCCACGAGGCGTGCCTCTTCCGCTGGCAGGAGCAGTGAGTGCTTTTTCCAAAAAGAAAATATTAAAAAAATGGAATAGAAAACTCAAAAGTTAAAAAAAAATAAAGAAAAAATAGTGATTAAAAAAAGGCAGGAGCAGTGAGTGTTTTTTTTCCAAAAAAATTAAGTAGAAAACTCAAAAGTTAAAAAAAAATAATGGGAAAATAGGCAGGAGCAGTGAGTGTTTTCCAAAGGAAAATATTAAAAAATTGGAGTAGAAAACTCAAAAGTTTGTTAAAAAGAAGTTAAAAAGATCAAATAAATAAGAACAATTTAATAGATAACTCAAAAGTTGTTAAAAATAAGTTAAAAGAAAAAATATAGAAAAATAGTGATTGGGAAAAAGTTTGAATACAAAATTAAATATATAGAAAAATAGTGATTGAAAAATAGTTTAAAAAGAAAAAATATAAATATCTGATGAATATTTTCGTAATTATCGCAAAATAAATATCTTAATGATTTCATTTAATTTAAATTAAGAAGTGTTTTAACAAAGAAAAGTGTTATTTTGTTTTGTCTCCAATTTATTATTGTTTGATTTTTCTATTTCTAAACATAAATAAGAATACTGAAGAATAATGATTGAAAAATAGTTTTAAAAGAAAAAACAAGAAAGGAAGCTAACTTCGGCACGCCGAAGTTTGTATACCCTTGCAGATTCCAATTGTATCAATTCTAATCTATCCCAAAATAATATAATATGAATTACTTTCATATTCATACAATTTTACAGTTTTACATTTTTTACAGTTTTACATTTTGTACAGTTTTATATTTTTTACCGACCGTTTGTATAGCAGCTATTTGATATAGTCGTCCGATTCTTATGAAATTTACAACAAAATTCTGAAAAAATATGAAATTCTAGTATATAAAAGTTGAAGAAATTATGTTGAAAACTGACAAAGTTATAATTATTTTTTCTAAAAATTTCCCGATCGTTCCTATGGCAGCTATATGATATAGTCATCCGATTTTTATGAAATTTAATCTTAAAATCTGAAATAATATATAAAGCTCATAACCGAGAGTTGGTCAAGATATGTTCAAAAACAGTGAAATTAAAATTTTTTTTCTAAAAATTCACGGATCGTTTGTATGGCAGCTATATAATATAGTCGTCCGATCTGGCCCGTTCCGACTTATGTCCGAGTGAGAGTATATAGAAGACTATCTGCAAAGTTTCATTCAGATAGCTTCAAAACTGAGGGACTAGTTTGCGTAGAAACGGACGGACAGACGGACAGACGGACAGACAGACAGACAGACAGACAGACAGACAGACAGACGGACAGACGGACATGGCTAGATCGACTCGGCTGTTGATGCTGATCAAGAATATATATACTTTATAGGGTCGGAGATGACTCCTTCACTGCGTTGCAAACTTCTGACTGAAATTATAATACCCTGCAAGGGTATAAAAATAAATATCAAATAAATTATTACGTAATTATCGAAAGAAAATCGAAAAAATATCTTAAAGATTACATTTTATTTAAATAATAAAGTCTTTTAATAAATAAAGTGTTTTAAAAAAGTGTTATTTTGTATTTCCACCAAGTTATTATTGTTTGAATTTTCTATTTCTAAACATAATTAAGAATACTGAAGAATAGTGATTGAAAAATAGTTTTAAAACAGAAACTTAAATATCTAGTGAATAATTTCGTAATTATCGAAAGAAAATCGAAAAAATATCTTAAAGATTTATATTTATTTAAATAATCAAGTGTTTTAACAAAGAAAAGTGTTATTTTGTATTGCCTCCAATTAATTATTTCTTAACTTTTCAATTTCTAAACTTAAATACTAAAACTTGCAAATTGAACTCTAATTTTTGTGTGGGGTTCCCCCGAGAACAAATACGCAGACTTCTTATCGCAGACCTTGACTATATTTTTGCCTTAAGTTATCTATAGATAAGTCTACAAGTCTATCGATAAAGTAACACAATGCTAAATATGATTTTAGTTTTTAATTGTAATTAATTAATTAATTAATTGTAAAACTATACTGAAAAGAAAATAAAATCTCCTTTCAAGATTTTGTGCATTCTTAAATTAAAATCTTAATAATCTTAATCTTAAGACCAAAACTCTTAATACAAGTCTTAAAATTCAAGAGTTACGAGATTTTAAGCTTCATTTAAATCCAAAACAACTTAAAAAAAGAACAAAAAAATCTCAAAAGAAGACCAAAATATTCTTGCGCTACTTACGTAACCAAAAGTCTTGAAAAATGACCAAAAGTCTCGAACTTCTTTTATCAGTGTATAGTTAAAGATTATACAAATACAAATTTCTATAAAGTAACACAATGCTATAAATGATTTTAGTTTTTAATTGTACAACTAAATACGTACAAAAAAATAAAAAGAAAAAATAAAAAACAGTAATTTCAAATCTAACATATTTTTCTCAATATTTTATTATTAAATAATTTTAAATTTTGATGAAAAATGGAAGTGCATAAAATGTTTAACTACTACAGATTTTTTTGTGCATCTTTTTCCCTTTTAAATACCTAAAATATTCGGAGTTTTAATCGATATTATCAATATTTTGAATACGAACTTTAGATTAAAATTATAAATTATAAAAATACAAACAAAATCCTAAGTGTAGTTACATTCCAACTTCAACAATATAGCTTGTATATTTCTGAATAATAATAAACATAAATATATAATAAAATAATTATATAATTCTCTAAAATATATATATTATTACTTTAGAATTTATATGATTTTATAATGAATATTTTAAGAGTTTAGTTTCAGTTAAAAGGAAGCAAAAAAAAAGAACATAAGATCGTTGATAATTCCACAAAGCTCCGCTGAGATTAAAGCTTCTTTGCTCTCTCTCTCGCTTTCCAGATCAAGGTCATGTCCCATTTGCCGCTCCGAGGATGCCGCCTACTTCCAGCTTTATCTGAGCTTTGAGAACGAGGGAGCGGCCGGAAGCGGGGGCGGGGGCGGTGGGCGGAATGAGAGGCAAAATAACAGCAGCAGCAGCAGCAGTTCCAGTAACAGTTCCAGTTCCAGTTCCAGTTACAGTTCCAGTTCCGTCTCCTCCTCAGGATTCATGCGGGAGTACGAGAACATGTTGTACGAGAAGGATCTCTACCAGCAGGAGATCAAGTATCTCAACGATTGCATCGAGAAGCTAAACCTCGCAAGCTGCAGGCTGGCCGAATCGGAATCCGATACGGATTACGACTGAAAACTATATATAAAGAGCTGCCAACTGAATCCCAAATTGATAACGAACAACAGAGGGGCGAAACAAAGAAAAGGCTGAAAAGAGGCGGGACGAGCGTTTAATTTAATTAATTAAATTCTAAACTAAAAATAGATATCTTCAAGCGGATTTCTCTCACTCCTCAGGAAGAAATCTTACAATTTTTACGAATAAAAAACGTTTTTTTAATGTTTTTCCAAGTGTTTTTCTTTCCCATTACATTCTGCCATTCACAGCGCACTTGCCGCTAGTTTTGAATTGTACCTAAAGAGGCACTCACCACGCACACCTACGCAGCTACGAACAACAGGCAGGCGAAACAAAGAAAAGGCTGAAAAGAGGCGTACGAGCGTTTAATTTAATTAATTAAATTCTAAACTAAAATATAAATCTTCTAGCGGATTTTTTTCACTCCTCAGGAAAAAATCATACAGAATAAAAAACATTTATTTAATGTTTTTCCAAGTGTTTTTCTTTCCCATTACATTCTGCCATTCACAGTGCACTTGCCGGGAATTTTCGAATTGCGGCACTCACCACGCACACCTACGCAGCCCAGCTGTTTTATTCGCGAATCTCTCTTCTTCTTCTTCGCTGCGAATGGCCAATTACCGCGTCTCTTTGTGATGATGATGGACTCAATTACAATTACAATAAAGATTGCAACGATTTAAAACCCGCCCGTGTGTGTGCCTCTGACAGTGTGTGAGTGTGCGTGGCGATAAGTGATAAGCGAAGTAAACAAAAAGCCGATCGGCGCCCATCGAACGCCACTCTGGCTGCAAGTAAGTCTGTAAGGCGATGCATTTGCAATTGCATTTCGCTTAATTTCGGTGCCGCTGCTGCAGTCTGTCTTTATGTCTTCTCCGGGTCTTCTTGCTGCCGCCGCCGCTGTTGCAAATGGGGTCGAGGTTGCACATTCGCCTCCGTCGCCTTCATTTCCCATTTCCATTTTGCATTTTCCCCGTTTCCCTATAATTGCAGCGGCGGCGCAAAATTATTTGCACTGTGTGGCAATGGGGGAGCCAGACAGACGCAGGGTTGCATTTGAGTTGCTGCCAGGGCTGTCGCCTGCTCTGGCTCTTTTGTTTTCATCTCGATTGATTGATTGATTTCCACTGCTGATTGATTAAAGTTCGCTCAATGATTAATTTGGTAATTAGTGTTTAATTATTGGTTAATAAGCCGCAGACGTACTCTGGTTTGGGTTGTGTGTGGGCGGGCAGGGGGGCAACTCTGGTGTATGAGAGATGGACATTGCGCGTGAGTCACGAACTCACGAAGAAGCTGATTATTTATTGAGAACAAGTTTAAAGACAGTTTTAAGTTGATTTTCAACTTGAAATCATACTTCTTAATTATTAAAATATATAAACTATAGATAAATTACTGATTTGCGGTATATTAATATTAATTACGAATATTTTAAACTATTTTTACAACAAAACAATAGTTATTATTAAAAAATAAGCAATTCACATGAGTCATGAACTCACGAAAAGGCTAATTATTTATTGAGAAAAAGCTTAAAAAGCACTTTAAGTGAATTTTTAACTTTAAATCACATTTCTTAATTATTTAAATATATAAACTACACATAAATTACTAATTTACTTTATAAAATATTAATTACGCATTTTTTAGACTGCAATATTTTTTATTATTTCAATTTTTTTACGCTTTCCATAAACATGAAGTATAAGTATAAGAACTCATTAAATTATAAGAAAACTAATTGCAAGCTCACTGTGCCTCGTGACACGGCTTTGTGTGTCACGCTCTCTCGCCCATCAGCAGCATGGTGAGTTTGCCATCGTGGTGAATTTCGCCTTTGTTGAGAAAAAATGTCGACGCGAAAAAAGGTTTAATCAATTTTGTAGTCAGAAAGTCTGGCCATTCTTTGTTTCTTTGTTTGTTGCCTAAAAAGGCGCAATTGTTTCGCCATCGCAAGCAGCAAAGTGCGCCCCCTCAACTGCAGCATCGGATTATATAAATGCAGCAAGAACTGAAGGCTAAAATCAGGCAAAAAACTGCAGCTCCAGCGGGGGCGCAAGAGCAAGAGCGGCTAAGCGGACGGACGGTGGCGTTGGCAAAGTGAAACCGAGAGAGCGTCAGCGAAAGCTAAGCAATAAAAGAGAAACCAGGAGCGTAGAGAATGGATAACTGCGACCAGGAGGCCAGCTTCCGGCTGGGCCACATCAAGGAGGAGGTCAAGCCGGACATATCGCAGCTGAACGACAGCAACAACAGCAGCTTCTCGCCGAAGGCCGAGAGTCCCGTGCCCTTCATGCAGGCCATGTCGATGGTGCATGTGCTGCCCAATAGTGCGGGAAGTAATTCCGGAGCGACTGCAGATGTCCAGATGTCACAACAGGCACCCAACTCTGCTGCAGCTGCCGCTGCAGCAGCTGCTGCTGCTGCCGCAGCTGCTGTCCAGCAGCAATATCCACCGAATCATCCGCTGAGCGGGTCCAAGCACCTGTGCTCCATCTGCGGCGATCGGGCCAGTGGCAAGCATTATGGCGTCTATAGCTGCGAGGGCTGCAAGGGCTTCTTCAAGCGCACCGTGCGCAAGGATCTCACGTATGCGTGCCGCGAGAACCGCAACTGCATCATTGACAAGCGGCAGAGGAACCGCTGCCAGTACTGTCGCTACCAGAAGTGCCTCACCTGCGGCATGAAGCGCGAGGCCGTCCAGGAGGAGCGTCAACGGGGGGCTCGAAATTCAGCGGGCCGGCTAAGTGCCTCCGGCGGTGGCGGAGGAGGAGGAGGAGGCGGTAGCAGCAGCACCGGCGGACCTGGATCCGTTGGTAACTCCAGCACTAGTGGCTTAGGAGGATCCTCAGGCAACCTGGGCACTGGCAACGGCTCCGATGACTTTATGAGCAACAGCGTCTCGCGTGACTTCTCCATCGAGCGCCTGCTGGACGCCGAACAGCGAGCGGAGGCATTGAGCGGGGACAGGGCCTTGTCCTTCCTCCGTGTGGGACCCAATTCCACCGTCCAGCCGGACTACAAGGGCGCCGTGTCCGCCCTGTGCCAGGTGGTCAACAAGCAGCTGTATCAGATGGTCGAGTACGCTCGCATGATGCCGCACTTTGCCCAGGTGCCGCTCGACGACCAGGTCATACTGCTGAAGGCCGCCTGGAATGAGCTTTTAATTGCCAACGTGGCCTGGTGCAGCATCGCCTCGCTGGATGACACCATGGGCAGTAACACTGGCGGGCACGATGGCTCCTTTGAGCGCCGGTCCCCGGTGCAGCAGCCGCAGCAGCTCTTCCTCAACCAGAGCTTCTCGTATCATCGGAATAGCGCCATCAAGGCCGGCGTCTCGGCCATCTTTGATCGCATCTTGTCGGAGCTTTCTGTAAAGATGAAGCGCTTAAATCTGGACCGGCGGGAGCTGTCCTGCCTGAAGGCCATCATACTGTACAATCCGGATATACGGGGCATCAAGAACCGGGCCGAGATTGAGATGTGTCGGGAGAAGGTCTACGCCTGCCTGGACGAGCACTGCCGGCTGGAGCATCCCGGCGACGATGGACGCTTCGCCCAGCTGCTGTTGCGCCTGCCGGCACTGCGTTCCATCAGCTTAAAGTGTCTGGACAACCTGTTCTTCTTCCGCATCATCAGCGACCGGCCGCTGGAGGAGCTCTTCCTCGAGCAGCTCGAGGCATCCCCGCCCCCGGGACTGGCCATGAAGTTGGAGTAAAAATCCAGGCGCCCGGCGTCCCTCGAATGTTTCATTGTGATTGCGTTTCTTTGCATTTCTAAGGTCCCCGAGAATCCCTCGAACCCTAATATTACGCTGTATATGTAATTGTTTATTACCTTATATATTTTTTTTTTTATTACCTAATATTATTATTATTGATGTAGAAAATGTTTTCCTTAACGTTTTTCTAAAAGTAAACGAAAAACGAAAAACTTGAAAAAACACAAATCGAAAAAGAGAAGAAAACTAAACAGAAAACACAATAAATTTAAAGTAAAAGTAAAAGTTAAACTTAAACTAAAGCTAAATAATTATAAAATATAATAGAATTATAAAAGTTAAAGCGTAGTTACAATGTACAGACGCATTATATATATATATATATATCGGCAGAGCCCGCTTCTAAATCAATTGTAATTAATAATTACTTTTTAACATAATTGTACTTTGGCGTTAACAGTTACAACTTGCGAGACGAGAAAGCAACAAAAAGTATATATAAATATATATCTAATGTATAAAATATATAAACTGCATAACGAGAACAGATCCTGACGTTTTATTTTCACTTTTGAACGCTGCGTTTCGGTGCTGTAAAGTTTGTGGGAAATTTCTCTCTCAGGACTTGTCTTCGTGTGTTTTTTTAAATTTCTTTAAAATTAGTTAATTGATTTATACTAGAGGCCTTGCAATTATTGGCCTTCTGCCAAATATATTTGTGATATAATTAGGTGGAGGTAATAAATAAGTTTTCACTGTGAAAGCGGTTCAAAAATAGACGGAAGGAAGCGCTCTATTTTAAAAGAAAAACTGTTGCTTGAAATTGAACTTGTGTTTAATAATATTATATTTTTAATTAATTGAAAGGAGTTAGTTGGGGATTTTTAACTGCTATTAACTTTTATTTTCATTTATAACTGGTTTATCTATCATCTTGTGCTTCTTGAAATCTTGTTCTTAAATCAACAAGTTTTTGAAATATCCCTCAAGTTATCATAAACATTTCTTTTATAATTTAATAATAACATTTTTAAGACTTTATTTTTTGTTTAATTTTTACAGGGTTTAAGTTACTGGTATATCTTGGTTATCTGTATAATTTTATATAGTAATCTTCTTGTTTTCTTAACATCATTAAGACATTTAAAAAATAATTAATAGAAAGGTAAACATTGAAGATAATCATTGAAACATTAAAAAATAATTGATAGGAAGGTAAACTTGATTATATATTTCATTTTTAAAGGGGTTAGTTGGGGAATCTAACTACTATTACCTTACTTACTTTAATACTTTAATACTTACATTAAATACTGAGATATCTGGGTTAAGTATCTATACTGTATAATCTCAACAAGATCTAAAACAACCGGAAAGTTGTAATAAATATTTATTTTATGATTTAATAATAATAATAAGAAACCTACACTTTATTTGCTTTTTAATTTGTTATATTTTTATTTTACGATTTAATAATAATTAGGAACCTACAACTTTATTTGCTTTTTAATTTGTTAAATGCTATTTTTATAATCTACAATATCTGGGTTATCCTTGAGGATCGGGATAGACTCTTTATTTTTATTTATTTTATTTTATATTTCATTTTTAAAGGAGTTTAGTCAGGGAATCTAACTGCTATTACCTTTAAATACTGGAATATTTGGGATATCTCTACTATATAATATCAACAAGATTTCCAAATATCTGTAAAGTCATAATAAATATTTAGTTTATGATTTAATGATAATTAGGAACCTACAACTTTATTTTCTTTTTAATTTGATAAATGCTATTCTTATAATCTACGATATCTGGGATTATCCTTGAGCATCAGGATAGACTCTTTATTTTATTTTAAGAGGTTAGTCAGGGAATCTAACTACTATTAACTTTAAACACAGGGATATCTGGGATATCTATCTTTAGTAATATAATATATATAATATAATAATATTAACAAGATTTCAAAAAAACCCGGAAAGTTATAATAAATATTTATTTTATGATTTTATAATAATTAGAGGAACCTAAAACTTTATATTCCTTTTAATTTGTTATATTTTTGTTTTATGATTTAATAATAATTAGGAACCGACAACTTTATTTGCTTTTTAATTTGTTAAATGCTATTCTTATAATCTATGATATTTGTGTTATCCTTGAGGATCATAATAAATATTATTTTTACGATTTAATAATAATTGGGAGCCTACACTTTATTTTATTTTCATTGTAGATCGTAGATTATATTATACATATTATTATTTATATATATTATTATTATATTTCTGGCTTATCCTTGAGCATCAGGATAGACTCTTCATTTTTATTTATTTTATTTTATATTTCATTTTTAAAGGGGTTTAGTCAGGGAATCTAATTAATATTATCGTTAAATACAGAGATATCTGGGTTATATATCTATACTATATAATGTCAACAAGATTATAAAAAAAAACCGGAAAGTTGTAATAAATATTTATTTGATAATTTTATAATAATTAGGAACCTACAACTTTATTTTCTCTTTAATTTGCTATATGCTCCTTTTATAATCTATCGTAGATTATAATATAATATATATTGTTATTTATATATATTATTATTTATATATAATATTATTGATATATATTATTATTATATATCCGGATTATCCTTGAGCATCAGGATAGACCCTTCATTTTCGTACCGCACTGTACCTGTGTTACATGCGTTGCCTCTCTCTGTGTTGGAGGAGCGGACGCCGCCGGACGCTTACCCAATAATTTGGTTTGTGGGCCATCACCACCTCCTGTCCCCCCCTCCGACTCCACGCCTCACCTTGAGGGGCCTGGGGAATGTTTTTTTTTTCTAATTTTTTTTTTTGTGAATTTTTTTCGATGGCATTTGGTCAATTTTTATAAAATTTATGTCTGCGGGGGAATGTATGTTCGTTTGTATTTACAAAAATATGGTATTAACGCACAAGCAGCGACTAAGAATAGATATTGTTTTCGAAAAAAGAACAAAAAACAAAAAAAAAATCACCGCTGACGACGCACATTATGATCTAAAAATAGCCCCATCTCTATCTCTCACGCCATATACCCGTCTCTCTCTCGAAGGAGCTTTTGAAATGGAAACAACAACAAATCTACGAATATGATTTCGGTTTTATTCTGATCCTTTTGGTTAAGAATTCCACTGTTTTTCGAATTCTTTTCATTCAGAAAAGTTTTCAACTTTTTTTCTTTCGAAAAAAAGCTTCAAGAAATAGAAAGAGACGGAGGCATTGTGTAGAAAGAGATGGCACATGGTTCTAGCTAATCGCTATCCTTGATTTTGAGATGAATTTCGAGCGAGCGAGCGAGCATATTTAATAAATTTCATAAATATCAAGAATATATATGTAAAAAAAAACATTTGTGGCGGCGTGTTGAAAAAAATGTGAAATGAAAAATGAAATGTTTCGCACGGAAAAACCATGAAAGCATGCCAATAAAATCATGTGTTGAGCGAACAGAAGACGGAGACTCTCGGCGATTCGCTATCTGTGTGATCTGCATTGGTGTGTGTGCATTGGAAAAGAGTTTTCGAAGCGAAATTAACAATTTGCTATTTCTGTAGTTATGCGGGGGCGTCCGCAGACCCCAGGAACCTCTAGAGGAAGGGGCGGGGCAAGACTTCGGGGGTGGTCATGGGGGAGAGACTCGCTGACAGACGGAAGACGCAGAGGCCAACAAGTTGTTGTGGTCGCACGGCACACAGGGTGCCTCCGAGCTGTCTCCTCATCCTCATCCTCTCTCCTCTTCCTCTCTCCTCTTCCTCTATCCTCCTCATCCTCTCTCCTCCCACATCCTCTCTCCTCCCACACTCCTCTTTCTTTTTTCTGCAACTGCATTCTCCTAGGCATTACGCTGAAATGAGACTCTAGACTCGCACAGCTCGGCTCTCTTTGACACAGAGACAGGCACAAGAGCAGCAGATGAAATTGTGCAAAAGAAAAGTAAATGTGAAGAAAAAAGAGAGTAAGGAACCCATGATACCCAGTGCCAGGATTACCTTAAATCGGAATGGTTCAAATAGTTTATAATTACTGATCTTACTCCCACAAAAAATAAGCTTCAGAATATACTTCTAAATATAAACATAAGCTAAGGATTCCTTGTGAATCTTTGAAGTCAATAAAATAAATAAATGAATTTCTTAAAACTAATTTAAAGCTTATATCTTGATACATATATTTCCCTACATTTTTCATATAAAGTAGTTGAAATAAAGAATATTCTTTAATAATAAATCCTGGTATCAAGTATCTATTTCCCTCTGGTATGAGGACTATTTCTTAAAGCTATATGTATACATATATCAAGACCTAATAAATAAATAAGTTATAATTAATATTATTATATTAAAAAAAGCTATATGTATACATATATCAAGACCTAATGAATAAACAAGTTATTAATAATATCATTAAATTAAATGTTATTTAAACATTGTTTTCAACTAAATATGTTTCTTTGCTTATATTAATATCTTATCTAATATTTTTCTACTCTGAAATCAAAGAATTGACTTGAATTGAATTGAAAAATTAACTTACTATTTTTTCCTAACATAATTAATATGTCCTAATATTTTGCCTAATGAAAATACATGCTATGAAATATATATAAAATTTAAACATGAAAATATTTATATAAAAATAGTTAATTTTATATTGTTTTAAAGAATTCCACTCAGTAACTTCCCCATTAGCCAGCTTAGGGACTAAATCCTAATATTACATTATATGCCGATCTATACAAGTATATGTATATATTATATTTTTTTCTCTTTATTAGATTAGATATAATATATACACTATTAAGCCTAATAATATATTATATTATACAGGAAAATGTTTCACTTTATATATTATATTTATATTACAAAATGAGTTCGAAAACCCTGCACTTCCTTGAGTACTTTACCACGTTACAAAAAGGCGACCCTGTAACCAATATTCCCTTTCGCATCTCTTCTCTCTAGGGTACCGCAATTCGTACATTTATGCTGCCCGAATTCATACTTTCTTCTGTGCCACCCACTTCCACTCAGACCCCCGCCACCCACTCTCTCCTCTTTCTCTTTCTCCTTCGTCGCCACTCTCTCCGCCATTCGGGATCTTCGTGACTATTTTTTTTTTCTTATTTTTTTCTGCTCTTCGGCTGAAGATCCGAACCGAAACGATCCGATCCGATGCTCCCGCTGCATGGCAGACTTTTCCTCCTCCTCCTCCCATCTTCTTCTTCTTCTTTTTCTTCTTCTTCTGCTGCTGCTGCTGTTTGGGCTGCTGTGGATGTGAATGTGGTTGTGTATGTGGATGTGAGTTGGCCAAAAGAAGCTCGTCGATGGGTGGTGGTGGTGGTGGGGTGCGTGGGGCTGCTGCTGCGCCGCAGTCGCCGTTCGCGTCGACTGCGGCGGTACATTCAGAGTTGGCAGCTGGCTGGCTGGCGCGACATCAGTTTTGAGTTGGCTTTCAACGCGAGCGGGTCTTTCTCTTCGCAAGCGACACACGTAGATATTGCTCCAAATTTTGTTGTCCACACACAGAGAAAAAAAAGAAAAAGAAAAGAATTGTTTTGTTGTTTTTGTTTTTGTTTGGTTCCAAATACACACACACACACAGAGACGGATATAGATATATAGATACGTATATATAAACACATATATATCGAAGAAGAAAAAAAAGAACTCACTTGCTTTCGTTATAAATATATTTTTTTTTTCGTTTTTTTTTTTCAAAAAATTAAAAAAAAATAAGAAAAATAAAATTATATATAAACGCTGTGCATGTGTGTGTGTGTGCGCTGTGGTGGTGCTGGTGTGTGGGTGTGTGTGCGTGTGTTGGTCACATATATCTCTATATATATCCGAACAATATATGTGAATATATATATATATATTTATATATCGAAGAAGAACCCAACAAATGTGCTACCAATAACGATAACGATAACAGTAAAAAAACGCGAGTATATCGACCTATATTTACCGGACAAGTTCCTATTTCCGATTATATTCGAAATCGCGCAAAAAAGAAAAAATATATTTCAAATATGTACCAAAAAAAACCTTCCTCTCTCCACCGCTTCCTTCCCTTCCCTTCCCTTTTGGCGCTGCCCGCCCGTTGACGTTGACGCCGAAAATAAAACTTTTTCAAAACATACTATTTTTAACCGATACGATACGATATACACGACGACGAAGAAGCGAAACTGAAACGGAACGAGAGCGCGCAAAATACACGAAAAAAAAGCCAATAAGAACGGCCAAAGCAAACGCAACAAATAATTAAGCAGCAAATTAACGTGTTATACAACGTTTTATATTTTTCTTTTTTTTTCAATTTTTTTTCTCGTATTTCGAACTCGAATATTTCTGAAATTTCGGTATATACATTTTGCATTCTTTTCAAACGGTTGGCAGCGCCTTAACGGTAAACAACCACCTGTTTGTCTCTCCGTTTTGTCCGTTTGTCCGCTGTCCGTGGCGGGAGCTTTCAGGATCGCTTATCAATCAATCAATTGGTCAATATCTGAGTACACACGCACACGCATACGCACGCACGCACAGTTAGATTTGAGAGAGGCTGCTGCTGGTGTGTGGCGGAATCGTGAGAGGCGAACCGAACCTAACAGTAAACGTGAAACTGCAGCAACAATAACAAAAACAATAACAATAACAACAATTATAAAGCCAGAACAGAACAACAACAAGAACAACAAGAGCTACAACCTCCGTTTTCCTTCGGCAGCAGCAACTGGATCACCAACAGCAACAACAGCGGCAGGGGCAGAGAGGCAGCATCCGACACTCACACGCACGCACGCACCGAGAGAGAGAGAGCGAGAGTGAGCGAAGAGAAGAAGTGAAGAAGAGAGCGTGCAGCAGGATCGAAACATATACATAGGAGAGGGACATACGAAAAGAGCCACAAGATGATGATGGAGAACGGACTCTCCATGGAGTATGGAGATGGCTACATGGAGCAGGAGGAGGAATGGGAGCGCGAGGGCCTGCTCGATCCTGCGTGGGAGAAGCAACAGAAGAAGGTGAGTGAGACAATGCAAAATTCACACATACAATTACAATAGATAGCAAAGGAACTACAGTAAAGCTTCTGCAAGCTCGAATCCTAGCTCTGAATTTGAATGGATAGCTTGAGAAAGAGTTTGGCTTGCAGAAGTCGTGAGATTTGAAAAGATTCCTTTTTTTTATTTTATTACAAATTAAAACATTTGATTCTAAGCAAAGGATAAAAAGCAAAGTCAAGAATAACAAGTAAACTAAATAAAATATATAAAATAGATAAAGAAAAGAATGAAATGTTAAGGATATTTGGGGAGGAACTGAACTTAAATTACATACAAATAAAGCAGAGAATTTCAGAGAAACCAAGGAAATATCATTGATAAAGTATAGATATTGATTTAAAGGATACTACAGAGACTTCTTTGTCGTTTTCCAAAAAAGATACAATGGAATGATTAAGCCTGAACCTATGTTGAAAAGTTATACCTTATACAAGGCTTATTATAACACCTAATATATAAAATAATAAAAATTCCAAAGTAGATGGAAAATTTTTAAAAACTTAAGCCTTTTTCGTAAATTTTTCTGATAAATAAAGATTGAAGAAGATAAAAAGTAGTGTGGAAACCCAATCTTTAATGAAATTAACTTCATTTTGTAATGCTTTGACTAAGAATGTATAGAAGGCCTGAAATATTTGTATTGTATAGAAGTCAAGCGAAATAAGGTTTCCTTTTGGAGGAGTTAGACTTATTACCAATCCATTGCAAAGATCAAGGTTCTTTCACATCCACTTGTGACACCGAAATGGACTTGTGACTTGTGTAGATTAGCCCCGACGCTCATCTGGATATATAAAAGATATTTGGCAAAGCTTTCCATTGGCTCACAATACGAATAACTACTGTATCCGTTGTTTTGTTGCTTTTTTTCTTTTTTTTGTATGTATTGGGTGATATATGCTCTTTGGCAGGGTTCTATATTTTTCGATTATGTTTCAATATTTCACCGAGCCCCAACCACATCGGATTCACACACAAAAAGAAAAGAAAAGCTAAAACCAACAACTACAAGAAATAGAAAGAAAAGGAAAAAAAAAGCTCAGCGCGCATTTTAAAAATAGAATTCTTCTTTCTTCTTGATTTTCATGGCTCTTGTTGTACGAGCAATGTTTGAAGATAGTACGAAAATAGTTTGTTGCTGTTCAGGAACCATACAGAATACATATAGGATATAGCATAGCTACATATAGGATATACAGCGTACCGTTCGATCGATTATGAAAATCGATCGTACGAAAAGGGGGAATACTGATCTCATCGGATCTTAACTGAAAAAACAACAACAGGTTGAACAATGCCATGGAGGAGACCCAACCCAATCGAAACCGAAGGTTATTCCCAATTTTCCCCGCTTTTTTCCAATCAATTATGCTCTCGTCGAATTGTATTCCATCTTTTTGTATTTTCCATCTCCATTCCGATCGTTTAGTTGGTTTGTTTGTAAGCGGAAGCCCCGTTACCGTTATACCTTGGTCGGGCGTCACGAAGAAGAACCAGAAGATAGACTGGCAGACAGGCAGGAGAACAGCAACTAATTGCCACTGTTTAGATAAAGCTCTGGAAGCAGATACATCGATCTATAAGTGGGAGGAGGAGGTGACAAACAACACATCACATGGGGCGGAATCTGAAGGTCGTTGGCGATAACACTAGAGAGTAAAGAGGTGGAGGTAGAGGCCATCATTCCGACGATAAGGAGGAAGGGGGTGCCAAGTGATTGCCATTTTGCACCTTTCAACATGCTGTTGCCCCAGAAAAGACCAAAGAGATCAAGAGATCTCTAACCTAGAGGCCATGCAACATACAAATCTGCTGCATATATATTTATATACATAATTTCTTAAAATTCTAAAAATTGCCAGCCAAAATGTAGTGCAAGGCTGTGTTTTTGACACGACGCCTAGGTAGGCGTTGACAAGCAAAAGTTGGGCGGACGGACAAGCGGACAAACGGACAACGGACAATATGACAATTATAAATAGCCAGCATTCCTATGCACCACATTTCCACAAATGATTTGGATACTACAAGATGAAGATTTAGATACCGATTCACGTTCAAAGATTCATCACACTCCCACACACACTCACACACACACACAACCCGAAAAATGCAATGACAAATCGCGCAAGCGGCGCACAAACGAAACTGAAAATGTGTGTAATTAACAAAAATCGAAAACAACAAAATGAAATGAAAAATAAAAATGACAAATACAAATACAAATGCAAATAAAAAGCCAAGACTGTGAGTGAGTGAGCGAGCGAAAATACGAAAATATGAAGACTTTTGGCGGTCGCCAGATGACTTGCGCTTGACATGCTCGGACATGAATGCGTGGCATCTCTCTCTCTCTCGCTCTCTTTCTCTCGTCCCCTCTCTATATATAAATTTCGTAACCGTAAATTACCGAACGGAATTCGTCAGCTGCTGAATAATGAGAGCCAAAAAAACGAAAACAGAAACAACACAACCGAAATTGTTTCTGTTTTGTGTTTACATTGGATCGCAACAAAAGGTGTAAACGGGGGAGAGAGGCGTGGGCGATGAGTGCTGCTCGCTCTCTGTCTATCTCTCTCTGTCGCGTCATGAGTCATGAGTGTGCAAAAGGTGTGAATGAATGTGGAGGATCATCATCCGCCGCCGCCAGGGTTGCCACCCTCCGCGGCCAACGGCGGCCATGTGCGAATGAGTCCATGCTATGGGGCCGCTCAAATTACACTCGGCTAAAAATGGGTGTGCAAGAGCGAGTGCGTTGCTGTTGCCGTTGCCAAAGGAGAGCTTTTTCTTTTTCTTCCTCCCCCCCCTATCCCGAAAAGAAAAAAGCTCGCAAACTAAAAAAAAGTATCCGGCGGTGTCTGTGCTTTTTTTTATTTATTTTTTGTTATGCTTTTGGCGCGTGCGCCTTGACCGGCCAAAAAAAAGATTGCTCAATCATAGATCTGGAGGCTGCAACAAGCTGCAAGACCTGGTCCAGACCAGGCCACTCTCCCGCTCCCGCTCCCGCTCAGTCGGGCCACTGGCCTCTGCCGGCGTCTCTGCCCGATAACGGTAATTGATCAGAGACGAAGCTGCGGCTGAAAACGAGTTGCCGGGAATGCAACAGGCGGCGGAGAGAGTGCGGCAGAGAAACAGAGAGAGAGTGTGGTTTTAGAGAGATGGTGAGGCTGCGGCTGAGTAGTGATGCCGGGTTTTATTTTTAAGAGAAATAAAAAAATATTTTAAAGCTGGTGTCAACCCTAAACAAGATAGGAAATTACCTACCGGGAAGCTGGAATTTGTATAGTTTTATAGTTATTTTTATAGTTAGCTGAATTATGAATTATTTGCATTCTTTAAATCGATATTTATCCATATATTAATATGATAACTTTTTAAACAAATCAAATGAAAGACAATCAAAGTTTAAAAAGCCAACAGAAATCATTAATTTCAATTCAGAAAGGTTTTCTCTGCTTATTTCTACCGGTTTTTAAATATTAATTTATAATTCCGAAATATAATTCTTTTAAAACAAACTGAAAAATAGCTTTCCTGTCCGCACTAGCTGCTGCAAGTACTGGCAGCGACGTTGACTGCGACAGAGACTTGAGCCTAGCGGTAAGCTCAAGCCGGAGCGACTTGTTTTGGCGACGAAATGCAGTTGCAGTCTCAGCAGCAGCACTCCTGCTGCTCTCTCCCGTATCTTTCATTCCGTTTCTCTCTCCCTCTCTCTGTGTTGGCCTAGTTCAAGTTGTTATTGTTTGAGTGGGTAATGTGTAATCTGTCCCCAGCCACCGTTGTGATCGTTACGTGAGCGGGCAGCGGGAGAGAGAGAGTGGCAGCGATTTGCATTAACAGTTGCATTTCTTGTTCTAGGCTTAGATCAGCTCAGCGAAGCTCTTCTCTGCTCTGCTCTCCCCTCTGTCCCCCTACCATTGTCTCACACGCATCTAACTGTAAACTAATGGCTATTAAAGTGGAGCCCCCGTCCTCCATTCGGAGCTGGCCTTGCTTCATTTTCTTCTTCCTCCTCTTCTTCTCGCTGATCCCGTTCTAGCGGTGCTCCATTGTAATGCATATATATAGAAAGATATATACATAAATGCATTTAGATTATTGTCCACCATTTGTCAACTTTTCACCTCGTCTGCGCTCTCTGCTCTCCCTTGCTTTCCTTTTCAATTCTTCCGGAATCTCCACGCTCGGAATTCCCAATCAATAAAGAGCATAGTTCCAGTTTCCAAATTCCAAAAGTCGTGAGAATCACGCAGCATGAATGGAACCTGGAAAGGATTTACAATGTAAGAGATTCCCAGGGCCATAAAGTGGGCGTCGTCTCAGAAAAATCTCAATAACAATTGCCAGCTGTAAATGGGGCTTTTTAGGGGGCGGCGCTGTCTCCGAAATTAATGAAGTGTGTGCAGAAAAAGAACTGGTTTATATTCATATACACATGTGTGTACTGCTGCTGCTGCTGCTGCTGCTGTCTTCTCTTGTTTTCTCTTTGTTCTTTGCTCAGTCTGTCTGCTTGTCCCCATTCGGCGAAAAATAACTGCAACTGTCAGCCGTTGCTGCAGTCACAGTGGGTTAGGTCTCCAGCAATGGAGACTGCAAACTGGAGACTGGAACTGGGAGAGAAACAGGAACAGCTGCGATCAGCTGTTGCATCAAGATCTTGCCTTGTGGCTAATAAATACAATAATATACGTAAAAATGTAGTAAACTATATTATAACCCAAATCAAAACCATTTCAAGTATATTATATATTCATTATAGTATTTTTTTTAATAGATTTGCCTCAAGAAATTGCAAAACACCTCTTTTATAGCCAATTTTGAAACTATTTTTGTACTTTCATGATCTTTACATATCATTTTATATAATTTAAGGCAAGGAAACCGTAAAAATTAAACGAATAAACATCTCAAAGTTAGTTCTTAACCTAAATCTATTTTATTCCGTGTACTTTTTGTACTTTCATGATCTTTACATATCATTTTATATAATTTAAGGCAAGGAAACCGAAAAAATTAAACGAATAAACATCGCAAAGTTAGTTCTTAACCTAAATCTAGTATATTTCCACGTAATTTTTGTACTTTCATGATCTTTACATATAATTCTATATAATAAAAGGCAGGGAAACCGTAAAAATTAAACGAGTAAACATCTCAAAGTTAGTTCTTAACCTAAATCTATTTTATTCCGTGTACTTTTTGTACTTTCATGATCTTTACATATCATTTTATATAATTTAAGGCAAGGAAACACTAAAAATTAAACGAGTAAACATCTCAAAGTTAGTTCTTAACCTAAATCTAGTATATTTCCACGTACTTTTTGTTCTTTCATGATCTTTACATATAATTCTATATAATAAAAGGCAGGGAAACCGTAAAAATTAAACGAGTAAACATCTCAAAGTTAGTTCTTAACCTAAATCTAGTATATTTCCACGTAATTTTTGTACTTTCATGATCTTTACATATAATACTATATAATAAAAGGCAGGGAAACACTAAAATTAAACGAAAACACATCTCAAAGTTAGTTCTTAACCTAAATCTAGTATATTTCCACGTACTTTTTGTTCTTTCAATATCTTTACATATAATTCTATATTATTTAAGGCAGGGAAACACTAAAAATTAAACGAGTAAACATCTCTTAAGTTAGTTCTAGTATATTTCCATCTAATAATAATTAAAATCTCCATTTTTTTTTAGACATTTACCGCCTGGTGTAACAGTCATCTGCGCAAAGCCGGCACCGCCATCGATAACATCGAGGAGGACTTCCGCAACGGCCTCAAGCTGATGCTGCTGCTGGAGGTGATCTCCGGGGAGACGCTGCCCAAGCCCGATCGCGGCAAGATGCGCTTCCACAAGATTGCGAATGTGAACAAGGCGCTCGACTTCATTGCCTCCAAGGGCGTCCATTTGGTCTCCATTGGCGCCGAGGAGATTGTCGATGGCAATTTGAAGATGACCCTGGGCATGATCTGGACGATCATCCTTCGCTTTGCCATACAGGACATCTCCGTCGAGGAGATGACCGCCAAGGAGGGCCTGCTGCTGTGGTGCCAGCGCAAGACGGCGCCCTACAAGAACGTCAACGTACAGAATTTCCATCTGTCGTTCAAGGTGAGGTTCTAACTGGGTTAAGAAACTAGGAACAAGGATCTTATTTTGATTGTATTTATTCCTTAGGATGGCTTGGCCTTCTGCGCTCTTATCCATCGCCATCGTCCAGATCTGATCGACTACGCTAAGCTGTCGAAGGACAATCCTCTGGAGAATCTCAACACTGCCTTCGATGTGGCCGAGAAGTATCTTGATATTCCGCGCATGTTGGATCCAGATGGTAAGTTTTGTCTTGGGAAAAGGTACAGCAAACCAGATAGGTCTAGGATTCGGGGGTACTTACTTGAATACATTTCCTTTCTAAATTAAAGAAAAGTCTACAAAAGAGATGTTGCCACTTTGTGGCTTATTTTTAATGCTTGCACACTTTAAATCTCGTTAAAATTCTATATACAACTGACAATGTAGCAAACGTACATATAAACCATTCCATTTCAAGTAAATTTTGCAAAAAAATATACAGATATACTTTGTAGAGCGGGATTTGTTGTACCTGATTAGGGATTGTACACTTAAGAACTAAGAACCTAAGTTAAGTAATAATTCTAATCAATTTGCGATTGGTCAGATTTGATCAACACTCCGAAACCGGATGAACGTGCCATCATGACGTACGTCTCGTGCTACTACCACGCCTTCCAGGGAGCCCAACAGGTTGGAAATGTGACGCATGTACCCGAACCCACAAGACAATACACCTACGTCCCGAATAATTACAATGTGACTAAACTTCACCACGATACACTTAAATATCTAGTTATATATATAGCATATAGCGGCATATCGATCTCAATGTACACTCTCTATATATATGCGGGCCCCCCTCTGTATATATATATATACATATAGGAGCGTATATGCCTTCCTCGTTCTAAGTATATTTTTTTATGCGACTTTTGTGATGTTGCTGCTGCTGCTACTGTTGCTGCTTTATCCTCTTCCCCCCCAACAGTTCGACCACTTGAAATGAGAGCAAAGAAAGCGCCAAGGTCGCGGTCTGGGGGGGGGGCCAAGGTCGAGACAAGGTCAAGCCAAAATCAGAGAGGGAGCGAGATAAGAGAATCATCAGAAGGGCAGCGGAAATCGCTCACAAAATTGCTCCCTTCTACATTATCCTATATATATGTTTATATATATATAGATATATAGCCTGGATTTGTCTTGATTCGCCTCCCGCATATATATATATATTCTCTTTGTTTCCGCAATTTGCAATCCGCATCTGCATTCGCATCTGCATCTGCATCTGTCCGATGCTAACCAAAGCCGTACTAACAGCGCCCGAAAGGAGATCGGAGGCAACGGGGTCCTTTTCTGTAGAGAGAGAATCCTTTGAAGGAATTTTAAGTCAAGTTCTACCTTATAAACTCTACTCTTATTAATTCTCCATTGTTGGCAATGGTTTGTTCTTTAAAACGAACGTACAACCCATTCAATCTCCATTTTCATGCGCCTTGCATGCTGCAACATAAATAATTCGCAATGCATTAAGCTTGCCATATATTTGATTTTATATATTAATAACAATATTAATAATATTGAGGACGCTGTGCACCCAAAGCCCGATCGTAGACCGGGCTTTCGTTGGGGGCGTGTTCAGCTTGTCCTTTTTACTAACCCCAAAATGATTGTAATGATACTATAATATTAAGAAGAATGAATGCCTGTTTCGAGACTAACCCATGTTGAAGATTAACTCATTTTTTGTATGTTTCGTTGCTTTCTTTTCTTTTTCTCTCTTTTTTATTATATCTCTCTCTGTGTGTGCGCGCCCACGCCGTAAAAAACATTAACCAAATCTGCAACTGCAAACGCTACAACAACAACAAATACTACAACAACTACAACAACAACCAAAAAACACGCTAAAAAAACACAAAATCACAGATCTGCAGAATACAGCTCTGCCCGATGAACGGGCAGTGATGACCTATGTGTCCTCGTACTATCACTGCTTCAGTGGCGCCCAAAAGGTCTGTTAATCATCATCATCTCTCACCCTCATTTTCTCTCTTTTTCCTTCTTCCTCTCTTCCTCTCTCCCTCTCTCACTCTCTTACTCTCTCCCTTGAGAGATGTTCTTATTGGCGCCCGAGCAGGATTTTCTTATAAAAAGTTTAAGGATTAAGCTATGGCTTCCTTTGAAATTAATGATTTAAAATGATCTATTGGTTCTTTTGATATGTCGGTTTCTGCTTTAGTTTCCTATAGTCTGTTCTATATTCTATGTTTTCTTTATGGCGCCCGAATAGGAATTTCCCTTGGATTTTTTTTATTTTAGAATATAGTTTAATCTTGGGGTCCTTTCAAGTATTTATTATGTTATGTTCTAAAACTAATGAATATTCTTGTAAAAATCAAATCTTAAAAGTTAGTTTTTTTCAAGATCAAAGCATTCTACAAACTTTAGTTCTCTTTATATACCTTATAAGCTCTCCTTTTCCCCTATATTCCATATTCCCCACATCCTTTTCGTACAATCTTTAAGCCACAAAAGATACACACAACACACAGACTCACACACAATGCGCTATGCTAACTCTGCAAATAAGCCAGAGCATTCCTAATCCTATAATACCGCTTGACTGTGATGGCATGGAATGTCCTTGCTCTGGATTTCCTTGTTTATTTTTTATTTTTTCCCTTTCCTTTTCCATTTTCTCTGTTGCTTTATTTTTTATGCCCTTGCAGAAGGAAAATTATGAATTCAAGACAGTTAAGGAGTCATTTTCGAGCCTATAAATCATATATATTCTTGATCAGCATTAAATTTTCAATTTCCCAAATTTTTTTAAGGGTTTCCAACGTTAAAATTGTCAAAAAATTGATGAAAACTTCGATTTTAGAATATTTTAAATGCAATATGTAGATTCATTAATCTAAACTAGCATAGAAAAGTGAAATTAATGCTTTTTTGACCGAGTTAAACTTTTGATTTGTTTAAAAATGATCACAAAAAAGATCGTTAATTATCGATTTAAAAATTGCTCTTATTTGAGGTCTTCCTGAAGGCCTTTCGCCTTGAACTAAGTTCTCTTTTGTCTTATTTATGATAGATTTCCAATGATCCTGCTCACTGCAAGAGTATTTAAGCTTCGGCTTGCCAGAGGCAGCTTCCTTTCTTGTTCCTTATTTAATTTGCTGCAACAGTTATCATTTCCTAAGGACATTCTGCTCAGATTCCGGCTCAGCTTTCGCCTGAAGCTGAGCTGGACTGCAGCCGGGTGTTCCTTCCGCTTGCGTTTTCTGTTTCCGTTCCTGTTCGTGTTCCTCTGTTCCTCTGTTTTCCTGTTCGTCTTGTTTTTGCTTTTCAAAAAGAATATGAAAAACTGAAAAATCTGAGTTGGTTCCGTGCCCACAACACACAATGCCAAGCACACTCAGAGCGAAACGATTGAAGCCTTCTAATGTGATATAAACCACTGTTTCCACAACCATGTAACCCACCAACGACACCAACGACAGGCGGAAACTGCTGCCAATCGCATCTGCAAGGTGCTGAAGGTCAACCAGGAGAACGAGCGCCTCATGGAGGAGTACGAGCGTCTGGCCAGTGATGTAAGTCTACTTCTTTAACATGAAGTTCCCCTAAATAATCATTGATATTCATGCAGCTGCTGGAGTGGATCCGCCGCACGATGCCGTGGCTGAACTCTCGGCAGGCGGACAACTCGCTGGCCGGTGTGCAGAAGAAGCTGGAGGAGTACCGCACCTATCGGCGCAAGCACAAGCCGCCACGCGTCGAGCAGAAGGCCAAGCTGGAGACGAACTTCAACACGCTGCAGACCAAGTTGCGGCTGTCGAACCGTCCCGCCTATCTGCCCACCGAGGGCAAGACTGTGTCGGACATCTCCAACTCGTGGAAGGGCCTCGAGCTGGCCGAAAAGGCCTTCGAGGAGTGGCTCCTTGCAGAGACCATGCGCTTGGAGCGTCTCGAGCATCTGGCCCAGAAGTTTAAGCACAAGGTGAGAGCTCTCTTTGAGATATATATAAAGATATATTTCTTAAAATTTCCTTGTTAATTTCCAGGCTGATGCCCATGAGGACTGGACACGTGGCAAGGAGGAGATGCTGCAGTCGCAGGACTTCCGCCAGTGCAAGCTCAACGAGCTGAAGGCCCTCAAGAAGAAGCACGAAGCCTTTGAGTCTGACCTGGCCGCCCACCAGGATCGCGTCGAGCAGATCGCCGCCATTGCCCAGGAGCTCAAGTAAGTGTCTCAAAGCCAGCGAGCTATCTTCGCTAATGTCTTGATTAATATTCTTCTGCTGCCACTGGTGATCGATCCTTGATCCTGCGTTCAGCGTGAGGTTAGGTTAGATAGAACTTCATCAGCTCACCAGCTCAGAAATCATTCACTTCTTTTGGAGATTCTACCATCCATTCCATGACATGCATTAGCTACATCCTTTTAGCATCTCCTTCTAATGCATATGATCCTCCTTTCTATAGCACCCTGGAGTACCATGACTGCGTGTCGGTGAATGCTAGGTGCCAGCGCATCTGCGAC
This sequence comes from Drosophila watanabei, assembly GCA_008042575.1. Taxonomy (NCBI): domain Eukaryota; kingdom Metazoa; phylum Arthropoda; class Insecta; order Diptera; family Drosophilidae; genus Drosophila; species Drosophila watanabei. The sequence continues at coordinate 27,877 of VNJS01015030.1, forward strand.
CAGTGGGACCGCCTCGGTGCCCTCACTCAGCGTAGGCGTACCGCTCTGGACGAGGCCGAGCGCATCCTCGAGAAGATCGACATCTTGCATTTGGAGTTCGCGAAGCGGGCGGCGCCATTCAACAACTGGCTGGATGGCACGCGCGAGGATCTGGTGGACATGTTCATCGTTCACACCATGGAAGAGATCCAGGGCCTGATCCAGGCGCACGATCAGTTCAAGGCCACCCTCGGCGAGGCCGACAAGGAGTTTAATCTCATTGTCAACCTTGTGCGCGAAGTGGAGTCCATTGTGAAGCAGCACCAGATACCCGGCGGCCTGGAGAACCCGTACACCACGCTGACCGCCAACGATATGACGCGCAAGTGGAGCGACGTCCGCCAGCTGGTGCCGCAGCGCGACCAGACCCTGGCCAACGAGCTGCGCAAGCAGCAGAACAACGAGATGCTGCGCCGCCAGTTTGCCGAGAAGGCCAACATCGTTGGACCCTGGATCGAGCGGCAGATGGATGCCGTGACGGCCATTGGCATGGGACTGCAGGGATCGCTGGAGGATCAGCTGCACCGGCTCAAGGAGTACGAGCAGGCCGTCTATGCGTACAAGCCGAACATCGAGGAGCTCGAGAAGATCCATCAGGCGGTGCAGGAATCGATGATATTCGAGAATCGGTACACCAACTACACGATGGAGACGCTGCGCGTCGGCTGGGAGCAGCTCCTCACCTCGATCAATCGCAACATCAACGAGGTGGAGAACCAGATCCTCACGCGCGACTCCAAGGGCATTAGCCAGGAGCAGCTGAACGAGTTCCGCAGCAGCTTCAATCACTTTGACAAGAACCGCACCGGCCGCCTCTCGCCCGAGGAGTTCAAGTCGTGCCTCGTCTCCCTGGGCTACTCGATCGGCAAGGACCGGCAGGGCGACATGGACTTCCAGCGCATCCTGGCCGTCGTCGATCCCAACAATACCGGTTACGTGCACTTTGACGCCTTCCTCGACTTCATGACCCGCGAGAGCACCGACACCGACACTGCCGAACAAGTCATCGACTCTTTCCGAATCCTGGCAGCCGACAAGGTGCGTTGACTACTAATTGTGGAAAAAGCGGTGTGGGGAAAACCCCAATTGCAATCTTGAATCTCTGAGAAGTGTTTTTTGTCAATTTACAATTTTTCCAAGCTTGGTCCTTAAGCAAACACTTCAACAACAAGACATAACTTAACTCTCTTCAACCCTGTTGTTGCAATTTATTGTTGAGTCTTTAAGATTGATCCTTAAGCAAACACTTCAACAACGAAAAATAACTTTACTCTCTTCAACCTTGTTGTTGTTGTTCAAAATTTATTGTTGATTAGCTTGAATCTTTAACAATAACACTATTATATAGAATTTAGACTCAATTAAGTGGCTAGACTTTGTTGTTGAAGTGATTTTTTCGTTCAACAACTACTTAGAAAGTGTTGTTAATTGCGACAACAAGACATAACTTTGCTCTCTTCAATCCTGTTGTTGAAACTTATTGTTGAGTAGCTTGAATCTTTTACAACAGCACTACTATATAGAATTTAGGCTTATTTAAGCTGCTAGACTTTCTTGAAGTGATTTCTTTGTTCAACAACGACTTAAAAAGTGTTGCTGTTGTTGAAATTTGTTGAGTAGCTTGAGTCATTAGCAACAGCACTTCTATATAGAATTTAGGCTCAATTAATTAATTTTTCGTTCAACAACTATTCAGAAAAGTGTTGTTAATTGCAAGCTTTGTTGTTGAAATGCTTTTTAGCCTTTTTGAAGTGATTTTTTCGTTCAACAACAACTCAGAAAGTGTTGCTGTTGTTGAAATTTATTGTTGATTAGCCTGAGTCTTTAACAGTTCCACTATATAGAATTTAGGCTTAATTTATTTGCTACACTTTGTTGTTAACGTGATTTTTCGTTCAACAACTACCCAGAAAGTGTTGTTAATTGCAAGCTTTGTTGTTGAAATGCTTTTTGGGTCCTCAATAGCCTTGTTGGAGTGAGTTTTTCGTTCAACAAGTACTCAGAAAGTGTTGTTGAAATGCTTTTTGGTTCAACAATAGCCTTGTTGAACAGTTAGAAATATTTTTATTGAGTAGCCAGGTTATGGAACAACGTTATTGAAGCTTAAGAGCCTCTTCAGAGACTTAATACTCCTTCAAACCCACTTGAAATTAATCTTAACTGTACGGAAAATACATTATTTAATCCATTTCCCGTTTATATATTTCCCCTTTAGCCATACATTTTGCCCGACGAACTGCGCCGCGAGTTGCCGCCAGATCAGGCCGAGTACTGCATCCAGCGCATGCCGCCGTACAAGGGACCCAACGGAGTGCCCGGCGCCCTGGACTACATGTCCTTCAGCACAGCCCTCTACGGCGAGACCGACTTGTAGAGGTCAGAGGAGGAGCTAAGGAGCTGAGAAGCAGACGGCCGATCCGATCCGAGCTGAGCCCGATCATATAATAATGATAAACCTTAATAATAATAATATTAATAAATATAGATTTATTATACCTACACTCGCAGCGCCAGCTGCGCGACAACTTCAGAGAGCATCATGTGAGGATGAATATATTTATTAATTACTTCCGTCTCGAGCCGATGTATGCGACCCGCACGCATACAAACAACAACAACAAATGAAAAACTACATGAAATTATGATATGAAATGAAACCACAACATACAACATTACATTATATATACAACCATATATATATATACATACATATATATATATATATTTTAATGCAGGAAAGATTGTAAACCCCGCAACAACATCAAATTGCATATCGAATATTTAAATCTAAATCTAAACAACAAAAGTCCAAAACAAAACAAACACAAAACAAAAACAAACAACAACAACAACGCTAAAAACATTATTTTTTGAAATTTATGTTAATAAAAACAAAATCCATACATAAACAAGAAAATTAAGCTAACTGAAGGGGGGGAAGGTGTTGTAATGTATATTATTTAAAGAAAAGGGTTATTATTGGGGTTTTCTATTTATTCCTATTTTAAAAGTGAAGCAACAATGAAGGAAAAATTCGAATAAAACCTATAGCTCTTTTTCCTTATATAAATTTAATAATAATCCTTAATCCTTGATAATAACCTTTACTAGGAGGTTGCATCGCTTCTTTTTAATAATTGTTTTTGGTTGTAAATTAGTATTTTAACATATTTTTAATACCAATTAAATTTTTATTTAAACAAATTTTAAATACTAATTAAATTAGTATTAAAAAAATGTTAAATACCAATTTCCTCGCTGCAGAACGAAGCTGCACTCATCTGAGGAAAAGAACAAAAATCACTAAAGAATACGAGGTTTTCCAACATCATAACTCAGCCAAAAATGCATTAATTTCAATTCGGAAAGCATTTCTATGCTAGTTTTTATCACGTTAACAAATCTGCATACTGAATTTAAAATGAAAATTTTTGTCGATTTTTTCAAAAATTGAACGATGGTACCCCTTATCAATTTTTCAAATTTTTGAAAAAAATTTGTATCGCCCAAATATGGCTAGATCGACTCGGCAGTTGATGCTGATCAGGAATATATACGGTTTATGGGGTCGGAAACGACTCCTTCACTACGTTTGAGGCTTATAACATTAATTTAACCGCCAAATTTGAATTTGAATTTAAAAATAACGACAAGTTGCCGCCTTGGCAGGTGGTTGGAGTCTGTGCTTATTCCTAGGTCTTAGGTAGGTTTTTTATAACAGTTTAGAACAGTTCTCTATCGCTCTGCTGCTGTTTCTGTTCGCCTGGTGCCATTTTGCCACAATAATGCATTATAGCTAGATGAGCATCACTGGTGGCAAGTGAAATGCTTTCAGGTCCCAATAATGCAAAATAGCTAGATGAGCATCACTGGTGGCAAGTGAAATGCTTTCAGGTCCCAATAATGCAAAATAGCTAGATGAGCATCACTAGTGTAAATTCGGCAAATCGTTAAAATTTCCCATCTGAAGTAACAGGCGAACAGAAGGCAGTAGACCGACGATGCTTTGTTAACTGAGCAAGCCTAAAAGTATGCTGCACATGGCCCAAAATATTAAAATCCCCCCAAAAGTATGCAACATTTACGTTTTGCACCAAAGTTAATCATCTGCCTGCTGCCTTCTGTTCGCCTGGTAATTCAAATCCAGAAATTGTCAAATTTGCACTGAAAATATCAGGAGAGAAGCCTTGTTTTTGCCTACAACAACTACAACAATTCTTCTTTTTTACAGCAACAACAATGTGTACAACAACAAAAGAAAGAATAAATAATATTTAATTTAATTTATTTTCCTGCTTGCATGTTTCTTACTATTTCAGCCTAAAAGATGCACAAATATACTTTTAAAATGCCCAAAAGTATGCAACATTTACGTTTTGCAGCAAAGTTAATCGTCTGCCTGCTGCTCTTTCTGTTCGCCTGTTACTTCAAATCCAGAAATTGACGAATTTTGTATTGAAAATGCTAAAATTAAATTACAACAATTCTTTTTACAGCAACAACAATTTGTACAACAACAAAAGAAGCAATAAAATATATATAAATAATGTAAATATAACATATTATTTTAATAGTTGTGCATTTTAAACAGATCTTTCCTGTGGCAGCTATATGATATAGTCTCCAATTAAAGCAGGATGGCAAGAGGTAACCACTTCCGTTTCCGTTCTGCAGAACAGCCTTGAAGTTTCTCCAGATAGACAGAGATGGCAAAACAGCAAATAAGAAAGAGAGAGAAGAAAAACCCACAAAAAGAATAAAACCACTTTTCTGCTTTAGCTGGACATTTTTTGGGGGAGTTTATTTATCAATTTCGTTGATTTCGTTTTGCTTCTTGGAAAGGAAAATTCTCTTTTTTAAAAATAATTGCATAAATAAGTTCGTAATCGTAAGATGTGTGTATATTTTCCGGGTTTCCAAGGATCCTAACAGCTACAAGAATTACTACATAAACACAGGCACACATCACACACACACGCACACCATGCACGCACACAGACACACACAATAGGGAAGAGGGGAGGGTAGGGAGGTTCGATCAAATCAAGGCATCCATCAAGGTTCCACGTTCCATCACGGTCGCCGCCAGAGCTCTCTCTCTCCTGCTGCGTCGTCTCTTGTGCTGCTTCCGCTTTCTCTTCCTTTCTTTTTCTTCCTTCTCTTCCCTTTCTCTTCCTTTCTTTTCCTTTCTTTTTCCTTCTTTCTTTCCCTTCCTTTCTTTCTCTTCCTTTTACTTCCTTTCTTTTCCCTTCTTTCTCTTCCTTTCTCTTCCCTTTCTCTTCCTTTTTCCTTTCTTTTCCTATCTTTAACATCCTTTCTTTTCCCTTCTTTCTCTTCCTTTCTTTTCCTTCTATTAACTTCCTTTCTTTTCCCTTCTTTCTCTTCCTTTCCCTTCCCTTTCTTTTCCTTCCTTTCTCTTCCTTTCTTTTTCTTCCTTTTCCCTTCTTTCTCTTCCTTTCTTTTCCTTTCTTCTCTTCCCTTTCTCTTCCTTCCTTTTTCTTCCCTTTCTCATCCTTTCTTTCCTTCCCTTCTCTTCCCTTTCTCATCCTTTCTTTCCTTCCCTTCTCTTCCCCTTACTTTCTTTCCTCTCTTTTTTTATAAATACATTTTCAATGTTTAACAACAACAATTGAATTTCTCATATGTGTATAAATATATCTATAATGCTTAACGTTCTAATTTACAATTGTATCCTCTCTCTCGCCAGATCACTCCACTAAAATATCGTATAATTATATCGTATATATATATATCATCTCTATATATCTGCTGGGGATGTATGTCTGAGTTTCTGAGAAGAAAGCTTTTGATCTCTTAGGGAGCTACGATTTCGGGATTCGATTCGATTCCTTTTTAGAAATGGAACACGGAGAGGCCACCGGGATAATGATGATGATGATGATGATGAGAGGCACCGAGAACACCGATCAATTTGATTGTTTTTAAGGGTCGCTTTCTCACATATTTGCATTTATAATTTGTTGTATTTTTTGTGTGTATATTTAAATCTTTTGTTTCTGTGTAAATATGTACAGTTTTTGAGGGCTAAATGTTAGGTTTTTAGGTTTTAGTTTCTATTTAATAATAATAATCATCTGTTCGTGCTGTGACTGTGTGTGTGTGTTGTGTGTGTGTTTAATGGTTGTGTGTTGTAAAATGTTTATAAATTAAAGGAAATCATAATCTAGGCGCGGGAATTGGACTTCTTCTAGCTGCTATGGCTCAACTTTCTCTCTCTCTTCTTTTTTTGGCCACAATTTATACTTTGTGCTGATTTTTTTTTATATATTTGTTAAATTAAAGTGTGTAAGTTGTGTGTTGTGTCTGGTGTCGTCTTCTTACAAAACTATAAACCTTTCCTTTTTAGTTCTAGCAATTTTGGTATCTATAATACACGAATCGCAAGTGAATATGCCCCGTAAATCTAATAAAAAAATATATAGCATTACGATCTACAATTAATAAGAGTAGAGTATAAGTGTGTGTATCGCTAAAGCTAACTATCTGTAATCCGTATCCATATCAGCTTGAAGGATAATCGTTCGTATTCGCTGCTCACTCGCTCTCTCTTCTTTATACACAAACAACGTTATGTAAATCTCAAGACATTATCCTGATGCTCTCTGATTCAGCAGGCAAACTCTGGTCCTGCTGTGGAGTTTTGAGATATATCATCATCCAAGCTTCTGCTGCTGCTGCTGCTGGTTGCTGATCCTGCTGCTCCTCCGCCTGGTGGCCGACGGCCATTGCTTGCGCCGTCATCAGTCCTTGCCCGAAGAGGAGGAGCCACCGTCGCCCAAGGAGCCACTGCTACCTGCTGCTCCCGCTCCTCCTTGTGGGATTACCGTAAGACTCTTGGGTATCTTCGACATGATGGCATTATCGATGAGCTTCTGCTGCTGCTGCTGCTGCTGCTGCAACTGATGCAGCTTGATGGGGTACAGGCCGCCCTTGCCACCAGCTGCAGCTCCTCCTCCTGCTCCTCCTCCACTACTCGTTGCCGTGGCCACTGGCTTGGCCGTGAGATGTGGCAACTTGCTGGCTGAATTAGCTGCCGCAGAACCCAAACCACCGCTCCCATTTCCATTCAGCAAATACTGATTCGGATCCGGAAAGTTCTTCCACAGCCACGAGTTGTTGCTGTTGTCCAGCGGCGCCTGGCTGCCTATTTGCGGGTTGGTAAGCGGCGGCATCGGCTTGGGCGCCAGCCTGGCCAGTCGCACAGCCGCCGCTCCAGCTGCTCCTCCAGCTGCTGCTCCTCCCGCTGCTGCCACTCCGCCGGGCTGCAGCGTGGGCAAGTGCTGCTGCTGCTGCTGCTTGGGTTGCTTCTGTTGCTGCTGCTGCTGCTGCTGCCGCTGCTGCAACTGCTGGATCAGATCGCGCGCCGCCAGATGCCGGGCCACCTTTACCATCCTCGAGAAGTTTGCATCACTACCCGGGGGATGTCCTGGCTGCTGCTGCTGCTGCTGCTCCGCGGACTTCTGCTTGGCGTTGGCTTTAAGCATCTGATCCCGGAGGAGCTTCTCGCGTCGCAGGATGCACATGCGGTTGTAGTCAAAGATGGAGATGAGGTACGGCTTGCCGCCGGACTGCACCTGGACGAGGGCGGGCAGCCGCCGGCCGTCGGCGGTCTGGTAGAGCGCGTGAGACTTGTTAGGCACCTGATCTTCGAGCGGTATCAGCGTGGGCTTCCAGTTTTTGCTCTCGTGCCGCTCCTGCGGGGTCAGTGTGTCCGGCAGCTTGACTACGTTTGGTGGTGGTGGCGCCGGTGCTCCTCCTCCAGTTGCTCCTGGACCAGGACGACCAGCTCCCGCTGCTGGCACTCGCTGCTGCTGCAGTCTTCTGGCATGCAGATCGGCAGCCTGCATTCCACCGCCCGACATCTCCATCTGTCCCTTGAGGCGTTTTAGCTCGGTCTGGAGAATCGCTTGGCTGGACTCCTTCCTCAGGTGATGCAGCTCGGAGAAGACGCCTTTTAGTCTGTCTTCCTCTTGACTCATCATTGCTAGCGTCCGTCTGTCTTCGTCTGTGAGGGAGGAGGAGGAACTCTTGCTGGTATCGTGCTGCTGCTCCTGCTGCTCCGGCAGCTTGGAAACATTCGCTGGCGCTGGAGCTGCTGCTGTTGGTATCCTTGGTAGTTGCAGCCTCTTGCCATGAAGGTTGCTTAGAAGGCTGTTCGTTGCTGCTGCTGAGGCTCCTGTCCCGCTCGTCCTACGTCGCTGCAGGCTTATCAGCTCCGGCGGCGAGCTGAGCAGCTGCGCCACATTGGAGACTTTTTGGGAGGCATTACTTCCAGCTGCTGCTGCTTGTGAGGAGGAAGAGGTCAGTGGCAGTATCTCCACGGCCGCCTTGTTCATGCCCAAAAGATTGGACTTTAAAATGCTGCGACTGTTGCCACCAACGAGCACTAAGGGAGGCGCATCCTTGGACTGTGGAGGTGCTGCTGCTGCTGCTGCTGCTGTTGTGACAGCTTTGGCTATCACAACCTCTTCGGGCGAGGATGCTGCAGCGGCTGAGGAGGAACTGGAGGTGGCAGAAGCGGAAGCTGGAACCAGCAGAGACTTGTCCTTGGGCCGAGCTATGATCGTAACAGCATTGGAACTCAGTTGCTTCGTCAGCTTGTCCACGGAGACAGTGCTGAGGCGTTCCGTAGGCATGACAGCATTCATTTCGCTTTCCTCCAGGTTAGTTGTTGGTGCTGCATTATCCATTCCCTCGTCAGCATCCTCATCGTCGTCGTCATTGAGCTCCACCAAGGGTATGACGGGATCCAAGGACGCTGGCTGATCCGCTGAGCTGGCTGCCGTTGCTGCTGAGGAAGCTGCTGTTGAGGAGGAGGATGTACTGTAGGGCGTGGTGAGTGCTGTGGCCAAAACACTGCCTCCAGTCGGTTGTGGTATGCCGCTGCGCTTGCCGGAACCAAAGCTAGACGCAGAGCTGGAGCTCGTTCCAGAGCTCAATCCCCCGCAGTGACCATGATCAAACGAGTTGAGACGCTGTCGCACCGTTTCCGTGTAAACGGTGGCATTCGACGAGGCATGGGCGGCCAGAACGAGATCCCCGTTGCGGTAGTACTTCTCCAGCAGTATCAGGTGCCGGAGGAAGGAGCTCTGGTTGCCGTACGGCTTCTGCAGCTCCTCCCAGAGCCGGCGCGTCGGCTCATCGTACTGCAGGAAGGTCTGGACCCTTGTCCAGCCCTCGGGCGTTCGCTGGCTGCTGCTGCAGCCGAACGGGACCTTGAACTGCACGCCCAGCTCCTCCTCGCCGTGGAAGAGTTCGCGCATGGAAATGTTTGGATTGCCACGAAGGACATTCGAAATGTCTGCTCCAGTTCCACTTGCTGCTGTTCCTGCTGCGTCTCCTGCTGCTGTGGCTGAGGATGTAGCTTCGGCTGCTCCGAGATTCTGCTGGAGAATGGCCTGCAGCTTGGACATTTGCTGCTTGCCGCTGTCCAGCGGCGTCATCGAGGAGCTACTCGAGTTGGAGTCGGTGTGTGCATCATCCTCCACGACCATGGGCAGCTCCGTGTCCGCATGAGCACCTTCAGCTGGTTCAGCGGCACTAGGGGCCTCCTCCTCGTCCACCTCGGACACCTCGTGGCTGCCATCCTGCAGATTGTGGACCTTGAGGAGTCTGTCAAGGAATTTAGGATGAATTTTAGCTCTTTTTCTATTGATATTTCATTTCATAACTCACCTCTTCCTGTAGTTCTTGACAAACTCGGCCTTCTGGGACTTGGTGCTGTCTGGTGGCTTCATTAGAAGATTGGCAAAGTACCGGCACAGCTTGCAGACGGCGGTGCCCATGCCCAGTTGCACGGGAATCCCCATCTCGGCCAGAGCCTTCTCCAAACGATCCGTGTCCTGCTGAGAGGAAGAGTTTTAATATGCCGCAGGAGAGGTTGCAGGCAGGAGAAAGGATCTCTTACCGTCGTTATGTTGTACATGTGATTCTTGCCCAGCCGCCGCTTGCAGAGCACGCAGCCGGAGAACTGGATGACCGTGTTGTAGTGCGACTCGCACAGCCACACGTTCGAGGTGCCGGCGGGAATCTCCAGACTGAGTTGGAACTTTTTCACGCTCTTCCGTATGCACTTGCGTCGCAGCGAGTGTCCCGCCGCCTCGCAGCAATCCTTGACGGCGCAGGAACGAGTCTGTCCAGTGCCACTGGTTCCAGCTGAAGCTGAAGCTACCGTTCCCATTGCATCACTTGTTGCCACGCCCTCTGGTATGGAGCCGTGCTCGCCGGGGGTAAAGTGCTTCTCTGCCGTTGCATTGCCACCAACGTTTCCCGTTTCCAGGTGACCCGGCGCCGAGAGGCGCTTCTTGTAGGAGGGAGCATTCGCTCGACGATCCACATGACGGAAGCAGGCGTCGCACAGGCAGTTGTCCACCGTTAGCTTTTCCTCATCTGGGGAAAGGGAAGTAAGGTTTAGATTTAGTTCAAGAGGAAGGAATAAAGGGAATTAGATTCAGTTCAAGGATCAAGAGAAAGGAATAAAGAAGGAAAGGTTCAGTTTAAAGGATCAAGAGGAAGTAATAAAGAAGGTAAACTTCAGTTCAAGGATCAAGAAGAAAGAATAAATGGGTTTAGATTCAGTTAAAGGATCAAGAGAAAGGAATAAATGGTTTAGATTCATTTTAAGAACCAAGAGGAAGGAATAAAGGGAATTAGATTCAGTTTAAGAATAAAGAGGAAGGAATAAAGGGAGTTAAATTCATTTCAAGGATCAAGAGAAAGGAATAAAGGGTTCAGGTTCAGTTCCCACTGATCCAAGACTTAAAGGAAGGATAATACGTACTCGCTAAGATCTTCTGCTGTCGCTCCACAGACTTGATCTGTCCGACGTGGCAGGGCGTGTCGTAGAGCCCGAACTTGCCGCTGCAGTAGTAGCACTGATCCTCGCACAGCCTTCCAGGGTGGAACTTGAACGACGAGGCCTTCTCCGGTATGAGAATCTTCTCCTTTTCGTCCTTCTTAACCATCTGATAGAAACCGTGATCCGCCGTGCTCTGGCCTTCGGAGTGAGAGGAATCTGTTGAGGAGATTAGGGGAAAAGTTGGAGCTATAGTTTCTGTCTTGTAGTGAGTCTCTGTTAGTGAGTTTTGTCCGCGGGAAATGGGAATGATGTGTGTTGTTGATTGAGGATGAGGATGAGGATGAGAGATAAGGAATGAGGGATGAGGATGTGGGTAAAGGATGAGGAATGAGGGCTGTGGAATGACGATGACGCTGACCATGACGGTGCCTTATGTACAGTGCTCGAGAGAATGACTTGAATGGTTTGAAAATAACATTCCGAATGTGTTTGAATGTGAGGGGGAAATCAAACCAAACCATTTTCCACGCAAAGAGCAGCTACAGTTTGAAAATAAATGTATTTTCTTCTTTTCTGTCCTCAAAAACACCTGAAATAACCGCATTCTTCAAAGCGATATTTATCGATATTTATATATGATCATTTTTTGGATAAATCAAAGTTAAAAGCAACGAATAACTCAGTCAAAAAAGCGTTAATTTCAATTTGGAAAGCTTTTCTGTCCTCAAAAAGACCTGAATAATCGCAATCTTTAAACCGATATTTATCGATCATATTTATATACTAATTTTTTTTGACTAATCAAAGTTTACAAAATCCATAACTCAGTCAAAAAAGCATTAATTTCATATTCAGAAAGCTTTCCGACGCTAGTTTTCATTCAAACAGCATTTAAAATATTTAAATTTCAACATTTTGATAAACTTTTGATAATTTTAACGATTTTAACATTATGAAAAAACGAATAAAAGTCTAGATCGACTCGCCTTTTCATGGTAATCAAGAATTTATATGATTTATAGAGTCGGAAATGACTCCATCACGAAATAAAGATATAAAACGCAACAAGGGTACAAAAAGCAAGAAGTTTTGACTAAGTAAACCGTATTTCCCTAATTTTAGGCCATAATAAAGCCATTTTCGCTAAACAGTTACATTTCAGAGATACTTGTAATATCCTTGCGCTTTTTTAAGGAGGTTACAAGTATCTCTGATACGTAAAGGCTTCCTTTGCTTTGTAAATAATAAGCTTATTCTTTTAAATAAGTTATAGTTTGCTGGTTACTGATAATTAAGGTTTGTAAATGCCAAAATATAGTTCTAGTTCTAGTCTTCGTATAAAATCAACAAAAAACCTTGTTAATTATAGGAAAATTATAGAAACTCCTAGACAAGATATAGCTTCGATTGGGAGGCCTGGAATGTAACCTGTATTCGGTTTGGTTTGAGTTTGATTCCCTAAAAGTGAAGACAGCCTTTGGTCTAAAGCTAGGGATGGCAGAAACTGTCTAAAAATCTATACATAAATCGATATATAAACCGATATATGATATAAAATATCTATAAATCGATCCTGTATCGATATATGATATATTATACTTGATAAATCAGACAAATGTAATCGGAAAGGGAAACAATACATCACATTTCCCGCAAGAACGATATTTAAACGTTAAATGAGATATATTGCGATATTTTGCGATATTTTGCAATATTTTGCAATATTTCTATCGCAGTTTTCTCTCCGGTAATTGGAAAGGGAAACAAATACATCACATAATACCGTAAAAACGATATTTAAACGTTAAATGCGATATATTGCGATATTTTCCAATATTTTGCTACATTTCTATCGCAGTTTTCCCTTCCGATTAATGCACATCCCTAGCCCAGAACTAGACTTGAAGGATCTCTAAAGCGAGCGCACGATTCTGGGCGAGATCTGATGATCTGATGATCTCTATACGCACTGTACTGGACCGCCGAGTGGCTGTGGTTACCGTGCGCGGAGGAGGAGGAGGAGGCTACCGCCGAGTGGTGGTTGTGGTTGTTGTTGTTGTTGTTAGTCGAACTGAAACGGTTATTGGTCTTGCGGCCGGGATTACCCGTTGTTGTTACACTGGACGACTTGGTCGCACCTTCGTTCTGCAAAGATAAATAAAGAAATCTCATTAGTTAGTGGGAATTGGAGTTAAATCCAAGTCTGGACTCACCTCATTCTGTATGGTGTAGTACGAGTCCTCGGCGTGGGCGCCATGCTGATCGGCGGATCGATCGGCGGCACCATGACCGCGAGCGCGACCCTTTTGGAATGTCATCTTGAGCGATTGGCGGCGCACACCGGCCACGGCACCAGCTCCAGCTCCAGCTCCTGTTGCTCCTGTTAAAACACCGCTTGATTTGCGCGTGGCACTGCCCACCGAGGAGGAGGATGTTGAGGAGGCAAAGGAGGAACCTCCACCGCCACTGCCACCATGGATGACTGTGCCCGTGGGCAGGCCAGAGCTGCCGCCCATGCCGCCGTTACTGCTCCTATTCAGCTTGATCACTGTTTTGAGGGTGCCGCTGGATTCGACGCTGGCTCCGCCGCCGCTGCTTCCTCGGGCTCCCTGCCGCTTGTGCTGCTGCTGCTGCTGGTGATGATGATGGTGTTGCAGGTGGTGCTGATGGTAGTGTTGCTGCTGCTGCTGCTGCTGCTTCTGGTGCAGCTGCGCTTGCCGCGTGTGTGCCTCCTGCAGATCCTGGCGCCGCTGCTCCGCGGCCTGGTGCGTCAACAGACCGAGGTTATGCAGGTGAATCTCCTGCTCCCGTCGCAGCTGCTGCTGCTGCTGCTGCTCCTCGCCATCGAGGGACTCCTGTGACTCCTCCCTCTTGCCATTCTCCGGCTTCTTCTCCTCCTCCTTGTCCAGATCCAGCTGCAGCGAAAGCTTAAACGATGGCAGCTCCTGCTTCTGTTCCAGTGGCTTCTCTTCGTCGTTGTCCTCCTCCTTGAGGGTCAGCGGTAAGTCACTCACCACAACAACACCTTCGACAGCGCCTCCAGAACTGACAGCATCTCCCTGTGTCGTCGTGGATAGATTCTCCTTATTCTCCTCCGGACAGCAGTCGTCCGCATTTGTGGCTTCGACCAATAGCTGCTCCGTTTGCTGCTTCATATCGATATAGGATTCATCCACTTCCATGGCCACCATTTCGTCCACGGGCGAGGGATCAGGGACCTCGCTCTTGGCTTCCGCGGAGGACGAGACCTGCTGCTGGCTGAGAGCATTCCCACTGGCATCGAGGACACCCTCCTTGGCCAGTTCCTCCATTATCTCGTGCTCGAAATCATCATAGTCCTCGGGCTTTCGCTGTGACTCCTCCGGTTGCTCTTGATCCTCCTTTTCATCCAACTCTTCAGCGGGCACTTCCTCCCCGTTGACTACTACTTCTCCTTCGTCTTCCAGCAGCACCTCATCGCCGGCGCCTTCAGTGCTATCATCCAGACGAAGTTGTCCTGCTTTCAGCGAAGTATTTGAACATGAGGAGACCTCCAGGTCGGCTTCAAGCTCTGCTACGTTAGTATCCTCAACGGCAGGTTGAGTCACAGCTTCCGTTTCCGTTTCCTCCACTTTCTGCTCCAACGTTTCCTCCTCTTTCTGCTCCATCGTTTCCTCTTCTTTCTGCTCCATCGTTTCCTCATTGCTACTTGGCTTTTCCTCATCAACTTGGCCTTTCGTCTGAGAGGATGGAGACTCCGCTGGCGTCGTGATAGCTATATCCCCGTCACAACCCGTCTCAACCTCGGCCTCCGCTTCCACAGCATTGCTGCTGACCGTTTGGACAATCTCTCCCAGCTCTGGATCCTTCTCAATGCCCAGATTATTCTCTAAGAACTCGGGCTTCTTGTAGAACTTGCGCACGCTGACAGCACTCACGCCCTCGCTGATCATCTCCGGACTCAGGGATGGGGCCTTTCCCGCTGCTGCTGCTGCTGGCTTTGAGGGGGAGTCAACAGAGGACGCTCCTGTTGCTCCTTCTCCTGCTGCTGCTATATCCTCCTTGACTTTCGTGGCCGCTGGATCAGCAGACTTCGTACTGTTACTCTCCGTGTCCACGGTGAGCGGCTCGATGCAGGAGGAGGAATGACCGTTGGCCGAGGACACCACCGAAGCAATCGAGGCCGCTGAAGTTGAAGGCAAACTCTCCGTCAGCAAGCTCTCGTCAAAGTCCGGCGTTAGCTTCTCCTGCTTGATATCGGCGGCGGCCAGCAGGAGATCGTCCATGGACGAGGCCATGCTATCCTTGGAGTCCTCGTCCCCGGCAACGCCCTGCGAGCTGGGTGCCAGCGAACTGGCCGAGGCAGTCTTCCGCGTGCTGGAGCCGACGCGTCGTCGCTTCGTCGGTGGCGCCGGTGGTTCCTGCGGCTCCACAATGCCCGGCGAGCCCGCCTTGCTAAGACGCGTGGCTCGCGTCGTCGTGGCAGCCGCCGTCGATGGCGTTGCCGGGGATGTGGAGTTTCTGTTTTGCGGGCGACCACGTCCCCGTCGACCGGATGCCGGCGCAGGTGTGGGTGTAATGGAGGCCACATCACTGGCATCCACAGGCTCCTGCTTGATGACTCCGTCCAAGACTGCATCCTCATCGTTGGGCTGAGCTTCCACGTCCTCTGTCTTGACCACCACCACCGACACCTTGCTGTACTTGGCGGCACTGCTGGCCTCGGGATCAGGGACGGACTCAGCATCCTCGGATCGCTTCCGTTTCGTGGCTGCTGGGATTACAGCAGGAGTGGCAGCCACTGGCTTCTTGCGACGTCCGCGGGCAGGCGCTGGCAGCGCCGATGGCTGCTCTGTCGCAGGAGAAGATGTGGCAGAGGCGGCGAACGAGGACAAGGACAAGGAAGCGGTTGAGGATTGCCTCCGGTTGCGGGTGACGCGCGTGTTGTTTGCCTGTTCCTGGGCGTGCGATTTGCGGGTGACACGATTGCAGGTCGTTGGAGTCACTGGGAGCTCCTTTTCCTTTTCCTTCTCTTTATTCTTCTCTGTATCCTTCTCCTTCTCCTTGTCTTTTGTGTCTTTGTGTTCTTTTTCGTCCTGGGACTCGTGGGCTTCGACCAGAGGCTCCTCCTTGAGTGGCAGCTCAGCTATCGCCTCCTCGGACTTGACTTCTTTGGCTTCTTTCAGATCCTTGATGGACTTGCGTCCGCGTATCACGGGTGCGTGCAGCAGCAAGCGCTGCTGGCTTCCCTGTGTTACTGTTGATGACTCCTCGCTGTCCAGTGCTGCTCCGTCGCTGACATCCCGTCGCGAGGTCGTGGGCGAGCTGAGTAGCAGGAGAGGCGACGAGTGCCGGGTGATGCGCACGCTCTTGATCGCTAGACCGTCGCTGTTGGTGGGCGTTAAAGTGGGCGTGGGCGTGCGTCTCGTAGTTGCAAGGATCTTGGGTGCCGGTGAGGATTCCTTCGTCTCCTTGACATCCTGATCCACTGATTTGTCCACTTCTGTCACCTCCACAGGCGCTGGAGTCACGCTTGGACTGATCCTGGTGGCTAGCTCCGACTCGCCGGACTCTTCGCTGCTGGCCGGATTCTCCACGCTGGCATTGTCCTCCTGGGTGGCCGTGGCAGTGGCAGCACCACCAGCACCACCACCAGCGCCTGGCTTCCGGCTGGACATCCTCGAGAGGCCCTGGGCAGCTGCTGCCGACGTTGCTGCTCCTATGATGGCCGCCGCTGCTGCTGCTGCTCCACGTACTGCTTCTCGTGCTGCTGCTCCTGTTTCTGCTGCTCCTCCTCCTCCTGCAGTTGCTTCTTTTCCTCCGCCTCCTCCTCCACCTCTGTGCGATCCGATGCTGTTTGTGTCCAGTTCGTGTCGCAGTGATTTGGTCCCATTGGTTGACTGTGATGTCGAGGATTACCTGGAAAAGAAAGGAAAAAGCGGACTCACATTACTAATCCGCCGTGTGGCTCTTTAACAGAGAGAGAGGAAGAGAGGGAGAGGGAAAAAGAGACATAGAGAGAAGCAGAGGGACAAAGAGACATGGGGAGAAAGAGAGCGTCGGGAAAAATCACTCAATCTGTAAGTAGGTCGTCTCTACTCGCCGTGTTTCACATTCTTGGCCTATTTTCATGGCTTAACCCTGCTCTAAACACTGGAATAAACATTTCAAAGAGGCGACCACCAAGAAGCCTCTCTGGAAGAGAACACAAAGGTGTCCAGAGAGTAATATCCTGGCGCCGTACAAGGAGAAAATATAGAAGCGCAAGAAAAGTAAACAAGTGGAAAAAATTAAGTTTAAATTACAGATAAAACCTTGCAAATAAACTTTGATCTTTTTAGAGTTTTTAATTTATGTTTTAAGATTAAGAAATAATCAAAATAATCTTTAAAATCTTTTTTTCAGATAAAAAAAAATCAAAATAAACTTTAAAACTTGCTTGAAATAATAAATAACTAATAAGGAACAAGGATATAGCTTCTTTAAATATTAAAATATATATATTTAAATATTAAAAGAAAAGTAATTAAATTGCTTTAGATGCACTTTAAATTACAGATAAAATCTTGGAAATAAACTTTGATCTTTTTAGAGTTTTTAATTTATTTTTTAGGATAAAAATTTAATCAAAATAAACTGATAAATAATAAGGACTAAGGATATGGCTTCTATAAATATTAAAACGATATTTTTAAGGATTGCAAACTGGGGATTCAAGTAAACATTAAATATTCCAAAAGGGTTACTTTTTTGTATAAAATAAAATAGAAATAACGCTATATCCTTTACTTTGCGCACTTCCCAGGACCTTGCGGAATCTTTACGTTCAGAAACCAGTAACAATAATCTCCGCTAACGTTTTCCAAATAATAATAATAATCTCGCTAACGTTTTCCAAACACAAAACCTAACCAATTCCGATAACTAAAGACCGATTAATTTTATGACCCTGCCTTTTGGCTTTCCACCTGGCTCTCAGCAAAAGCAAATCCCCGCTCTCTCTCTCAGCCGCACTAATCCCCGGCGATCAGGACTCTCGGCCAAAACTGCGACTAGAGAACATTAAACATTAAACATGCTTTTGCGGTTTGCCAGCTCCTCTCTCTCCCTCTCTCTCTCTGCCGGCGCTGCTGCTTCTACCAATTCTAAAAAACAAGTTTTGGCAGCAGCAGCTGGGAGCTAAGGCGAGAATGCGAGGAAAGCGAAACGGAGTGGAGTGGAGTGGGTCAGGCGAAGAAGCAAAGAGAAGCTCAAGAATTGATGGGCACACGTTGAATAATCCTCAAAATTGGTCAAGTATCCTGTTTCGGCTTCTGCTGCTCCTTCTTCTCCTTCTTCTTGATGATTCCAGTGGATTCCTGACAGGCGCCATTTTAGTGTGACCAGTCAGCAGGAAGGAAAGGAGAGAGAGAGAGTGCAGTGGCAAGAGAGAAGCGACATAGAGAGCGACCTTCGCTGGGATTTGATTTCGCCTTTTGGAAATTGCAGTTTGCACCGGCGGAAAACGCTGGCATGCACACACTCACGTCGCCGCCGCCGCCACCACCCTCCATGGAAAAAGGGCGAAACACCACTGACAGCGAGCGATGGCAACAAAACAGACGAATAAAGGAAGTAAAAGCGAATCGCAAATAACAAAATGAAGACCCGAGCAAAATATATCGATGTGTGTATACGCTGTGAAGTAGAACCCACACAAACACAAAACACACACGGCACAGTGTGCAAAAACGCTGCGATTGTAAACACTGAGCGAAGCGGCGACGACGGTGACAGCGGCAGACCGCTGGGCCAGAGGAAGTGAGGGGCCGCAGCAGAAACGGAAACTGGCCGCACAATTTTCACAAAGCGGAAAAGTTGTCAAAGAATTGGCAGAGTTGCCAACATCGCTTTTCGGAGTCTCTTCCCTCTCTTGCACACGGACAAACACACACACGCACAAACACACCAATACGCCGAGGTTCGGTTCGGCAAAAAAGAAAAACCGTGGAAACCGTTCCGTCTTCGGGGGCAGTTGCAATCAAACGGGGGGTGTGGGGTAGCACTGGAGGGCTGGTCGAGTGGAGGTTGGGGGGTGGGCCACGGAAAAGCCAGAACGAACGAAATTTTGGGTGCCGTTGAAGTTTTGGGTTTATGAATTTTACGCTTTTCTTTCCGTTTTCTTTCGCATGACGCGCAAAGCGAACAGCATAGCACAGTAGAGCACAGCCCAGCACTCACTTGTCTTTCGCTCTTTCGTGTTTTACTTTTGGGCTTCTTTTCGCATTTGAGAGGAACGAGCACGAAACGAGAGACACGAGAGGCACGAGAGAACACGAGCGAAGCGAACGGCGAACAGACGCAACACACAACGAACGAAAGCAACGCGAATACCTTACTTACTTAATTCTCTTTCGGCTCAGTTGTCCATTTGCGAATTTTCCGCATTCATTTTCATTTGCATTTTCGCTTTTGTTTGCATTGCATCCTGCGCGATCCGACTGACTTAACTCGGCGGCTCTATTTGCAATACCGCAGCTCCCCGCTCACACAACCGAACGAACGAATCAACGAACGAACCAACTGCGCCCAGTCACAGGAGCAGGAGGACAAACAAAAAAAAATAATAATAATAAAATAAAATGCAGAACCCGAACGCAGAGTTGTGAACGCGAACACGGTGCGAAGCGAAATAACGAGCTAAAATGGAGAGCAAGAGAGCGACGCTGCTCTGCCGCTGCCTGCTACTCGTCCCCGCGACCCGACGGCGAAAACACGTATTCGCCGCATTCGCCCCGGCGCGGCGCTACCCTTTGCCGTTCAATATACTGCACTATCGCAGGCAGTTGGCAGCGGCTCGATACGTCGGGTGGCAGCTCTGTTCGAAGGATTTTTTAGTATTATATCTAGTATTCATTAATATTAAATTAAAAATTAATATTAAATGTAAATGTCAGCCGCAATTAATATTTATTTTGGTTTGCGACCTTCCATTGTTATTATAAATTATTATAATCTTATTCTGGAATCCTTTTAAAATTTATTTATAATTCTTTCTGCTCAATTATTAATATGACTGAAGGACAATGGTATTTTCACGGCTATGCAGAAAGGCGTTATGTAATTTGCATACTAACAAATTACGCATACGTAAGAAACTTGAGACAAATTAATTCCCACAAGTGCAATAATTTTTAATTTAATTTTTTAATTTTTTAAATATGTTTATTATTTTTCTGAACTTAGTTGTTAAATTAATTTTAATTTTTTTATTTTCCTTGTGACGTCTGGCATCCCTGCTAACAAATACCATTGCAAATTTGAAACATATGTTTTATGTGGTTAAAGGGCATTGCACGGGCGACTTGTGTTTTCCGCCCGGCCTACGTGTTGTTTTTGGCAAATGTTTGCTGCTCTGGCCCCGCTCTCTCTCGCTCTGGTTCTCGTCGCATGCTCTCTCGCCGCGCTCTCGTGCGCTCTCTCTCTCTTTGCTGCATGTGTGTGTTGTTGTTGATGTTGCTGCCTCTTTGTTGCGTCGGCAAAAAAACAAAAAAAAATATATTAAGCGTACAAGCAAAGCAAAAGGACTCGGCTCGGAAACACGAAGTACGGGGGTGGTAAATGGGAAAAATGTTAAATGGCAAGCGGCGCAGGCAGCTTCCCCCTCTCGCTGCCCTCACTAAGCCGCTCGTTCGCTCCGTTTCTAGGCCAAGCACGTTTCGGTTGTCCTGCGGATTTTTCCCGAGATTTTCCTCAACTTGCGATGCTGTGCCGTAGGTTGATGCTGCTGCTGCTGCTGCTCCTGCTTTTGCTGTCATTATTGTTGTTTGTTCCCAAGGACGCAATAAAGGGATGCGGCATGGGAATCCTGCAAGTGTCAGGTGCCGACGAGTCCTTTCGTCTCTCTAGTGCTCTCCGTCCCTCTCCCTCTCTTTCTCCCTTTCTTTGTTTCTTCTTTCTGTCCCTCTGTTGCCTCTATTGTCCTGCCACCCACTTAACAATAATTTTCCCACCCGCCGCCGAAGGACCATTGCGGGTAACTGGGTTAAAGGCAAGCCTTAATTGCCGGAGGAAAATGTGGGGAAATGGTGTGAAAGTAAGCGGCGGAAATGAGAAGAGCCCCGCCGAGGGAAAATCAATATCAATAGCTTTTTGCATCGCCTTCGCATTATTATGCAGCGCCGCGCTCTTGACCAAATGCTCTTCGCCGCCGTCATCGCCCCTCCCCCTCTTCTTTTGAAACTGCTTCTAAGGTGCTAGGCGGTGGAAAAGCCATTTTCCATATTGCCCCAACTGGGTCAAGTGTTCTGGCAGGACATACACGCCATTTCCGCCGCGGTGACATCATCAATTAGCCACGAAGGCCGTTTCGATCGATTATCCTAGTTATCGCCGTCTAGCTATGTTATCCTGTCCCATTTCACGTTCCCTAAGCTCGAGAAATGCTCCCGTTTTCATTGTTTTCCTTGCACTTACGCCCACTCGCTTAAATTTAAACAAAAATCGTTGTTTCTTTTCTCTGCGCTTTCATACAAAAATTCACATTTAAATACACACACGCACGCACACCGGCACACAGTTGCTTTGTGGCGCAGGCATGTGTTTGTGTGTGTGTGTGTGTGTGTGTTTGCACTAAAGGCAATTGGAAAACGTAATGGCCGCCGACAAAATGCCACGCAGCAAGGCGAGCGAAAGGCCAGGGTAAAGCAGAAGCAGCGATAGGCGAATGGCGGCGCACAGCGCACTTGGCGATACACATATGTGGATAAAAAGAAAACTTCCGGCAGAGTAGAGTGGAACAGAGCCAGAGCCTAAAGCTCAACGAAAAATCGACCCTGCAACAACACAAACAAACAATACAAAAGAAAGAAAAAACAAATATGGAGGCATATGAAAACCCACGTGAATCAGAGAGCGGCGGCTGTGGCAGCACAGACTAGCAATCGCCAAGAACGACCGAGGAGAAGAAAAAAGAGAGCGAGAGCGAAAGAGACAGAGAAAGAGGGAGTGGAATGGAATGGAGAGAGAGAGAGAGCGAGAGGCAGAGAGCCTATGATCGCGGCGAATTCAGAGTTTCCAGAGAAGCCCAGCATTGCCTTGTCTTGGCACCATTTTCCCCCATTTTCCCAGGTGCGCCGGTGTGTGCGTATATTTTGGTATGGTTGTGTGTGTGCCCCCCAATTCGCAGACGGCGAGAAAACAGTTAAATTCCACACGCAAACAAGGCTTTTATGGCCACTCAACAGACAACAGACACACTACACACACACACACACACACTGGCACATCTGCGGCGCTCTCCGCCTTTCGCCTTTGCCGCGCTCTTTATCGGCCTACTCTTTGTCGTTTGCAGCGTCATTCGCTCTGAATTTTCTTCATTTTCATTTGCTTTTTTTGGTAATTTTACATGGGTTAGCTTTAAATTTCTTGCTGGCAATAGATTGTACTGGCCAAGTACTAACTGTTTTATGTTTAAAATTGTTAGTTTTTGGCTTTCAAAGGGGAGAAATAGGCTTTGGAAAATCGGGCTAAACAACATGGCGGCTCTGACTGCCCCCTCTCTTTCTAACCACCCTCTCTGTCATTATCTTTGCCGCCTGGCTCTTGTGGGCTTCTGACATTAGATTATACAAATTTGTGATATGGTTTTTTAAGAATTATTTATGTTCTGGGCCCAAATGGGCTTAAATAATAAATAAATATGGCTAGAAAATCATTTACTTGGGCTAACAGCATCATAACAGAGTACTGTTAGGCGCACTGTTAGTGCAGCTGTTAGCGGCAATTACGCGTTAGTGCGTTTTTGGTGTTTACATTTTTTCCCCCTGGATTCTCCTTTTACTCTTTTTGAGTTTTTATCGAAAGAAGTTGAAATTGTAAAACAAAATGCTAACTAAATTTGTTATTATTTTGGCTGTCAGCTGCTGCCTGGCGGAGCAACCGGCCTCGGACACTCGCGTGCTGCCCGAGGGCTTCGTGGACGCCGCCCAGCGCTCGACGCACACCAACAACTGGGCGGTCCTGGTGGACGCCTCTCGTTTCTGGTTCAATTACCGGCATGTGGCCAACGTTTTGTCCATTTATCGATCCGTGAAGCGCCTCGGCATTCCCGATTCGCAGATTATACTGATGATCGCTGATGACATGGCCTGCAATGCCAGGAATCCGCGTCCCGGCCAGGTTTACAACAACGCCAATCAGCACATCAACGTCTATGGCGACGACGTGGAGGTGGACTATCGCGGCTACGAGGTCACCGTGGAGAACTTCGTGCGCCTGCTCACCGGGCGCACCCAGAACGGAACGGCGCGCTCCAAGAAGCTGCTCTCGGACGCAGGGAGCAATGTTTTGATCTATCTCACGGGCCACGGCGGCGATGGGTTCTTGAAGTTCCAGGATTCGGAGGAGATAACCAGCCAGGAGCTGGCCGATGGCATCCAGCAGATGTGGGAGAAGAAGCGGTACGAGTTGAGCTACTTTTTATTTTTATAATTTCAATATTTTAAGTTAAAAGTTTGCAAAAGCAGTGAGGGAAGGATTTTAGACTTTATAAAGTATTTATATTCTTGATAAGCATCAACAGCCGAGTCGATCTTGCCATGTCTGAACTGTCCGTCTGTTCGTCTGTCTGTCTGTCTTTCTTTTTGTCTGTCTGTCCTTCTGTCCGTCCTTAAATTTGTTGAAAAATGAATTTAACTCCGCTGTTTTTGAACATATCTTGATCAAATCTCGGTTATAAGCTAAAGATATTATTCTAGATTTTTGGTTTCAATTTTATAAAAATCTGACTACTATATCATACAGCTGCCATAGAAATAGTCAGGAAATTTTTAGAAAAATAATTATAATTTTGTCAGTTTTAAACATAATTTCTTCTACTTAAAGATACAAGTACTTTATATTTTTTTAGAATTTTGTTTTAAATTTCATTAAAATCGGTCAACTATATCCTATAGCTGCCATACAAACGATCCTTAAATTTCTAGAAAAAATATCATAACTTCACTGTTTTTGAACATATCTTGATCAACTCTCGGCTATAAGCTTTATATATTATTATTGATTTTTGGTTTTAATTTAATAAAAATCGGACTACTATATCATATAGCTGCCATAGGAATGATCGGGAAATTTTAAGAAAAAAATGTATAACTTTGTCAGTTTTCAACATAATTTCTTCTACTTTGGGATAAAATTATTTCATATTATTTAAGAATTTTGTTATAACTTTCATAAGAATCGGACGACTATATCATATAGCTGCCATACAAACGATCGGTAAATGTCGGGAAAAAATTACATTTTACATGAAAAAATGTAAACAATGTAGCAAAAATGTAACAAAAATGTAAAGAAAATGTTACAAAAATGTAAAACTGTAAAAAATGTAAAATATGTAAAAAAAAGTAAAGAAAATGTTAAAAAATGTTAAAAAAAATGTACAAAAATCTATAGAAAATGTTACAAAAATGTAAAACTGTAAAAAATGTAACAAAAGCTTAAAAAAATCTTTCAAAAAAATATGTAAAATTGTAAAAATTTTATGAATATGAAAGTAATTCCTATTATTTTATATTGAAATAGATTATAATTGATACAATTGCAATCTGCAAGCGTATACAACCTTCGGCTTGTCGAAGTTAGCTTCCTTTCTTGTTAATTTTTCAATTTAGTAAGCAGATTTGTCAAAGGAAATGCTTGTCATATTAAAATTTAAGGAATTTCTAGCTTAGTTATGATGGATTTTCATGCAAGTTAGCTTCCTTTTTTGTTTATTTATAACTCTCTCTCTCTCTCTAACAGTTACAACGAGCTGTTCTTCATGGTTGACACCTGTCAGGCGGCCTCCCTGTACGAGAAGTTCACCTCGCCGAATGTCCTGGCGGTGGCCAGCAGTCTCGTGGGCGAGGATTCCCTATCAGTAAGGCTAACTAACACCAAGGATTACCTTTTATTGAATGAATTAACCTTTGCAGCACCATGTGGACCCCTCCATTGGCGTTTACATGATCGATCGCTACACTTACTACGCCCTGGAGTTCCTCGAGAAGGTGCAGCCTTTTAGCAAGCGCACAATTGGAGAGTTTGTAAGGGGTTTTATCTGAATTTAAAGAGTTTTCTTAAGCAGAATTTCCATATTTTTCTAGTTACAAGTGTGCCCGAAGAGGGTCTGCATATCGACGGTGGGCGTGCGCAAGGATCTGTATCGCCGCGATCCGCACAAGGTGCCCATCACTGACTTCTTTGGCGCCATTCGGCCCACGCGCGTCTCCACCGATCGCATCAATGTGACTTTGGCCAATGAGGAGTTAGTATTTATACTAAAAATTTAGTTAAAGTTGCTTATAAGTTTATTATTTCTTCACAGCGACTTTATTGGCAGCTCAACGGAGAAGGACGAAGCGGTGGAAGCTGTGAGGAAACCCTTTAAGATCCTCATTGAGCCGCAGTTCCCTTCAGAGTTCTTTAAATAAGAAGAGAAACGGAGAATTTCATGTGATAATATTAGATTTTATTCGTAAATACATCATTTTTCATTATAATTAATACAATGTGTTGTAATTTATTATGTGTGTGTGTGTGTGTGTGTGTGATCTCGAATCGTGCTTTAAAAATTGTCAATTATGGGGCTTAGTTTTCCATCGTAGTTTTTTCGTTCTTTATCTTTTTTTATATATATATTTGCTAACATTTCATTTCTTGGTTTTATCTTCTCTTCTTTAAATTAAAGACTACTTTTAAACGTTCACTAATCAATCAATCAATCCATCGTCTAACATTCATATCAAAAAAAGAGAAACAAAATACTTATAAAAAAAAGAGTATTACTAAAATTTCTGTTTAATGTTTCTTATTTTACTTCTTTTTCTTTTTTATATTTCTTATTTATTTATTTATGTGTGTGTTGTTTTTTTTATAATATTTCGTTTTGGGGGCTTCACAATTTCCTAATTTGGGCTGTAAACAAATTCAAAGAGTTTTAACAAATGGCCTCAGAAGCGAGATCTTTGCTTATGTTTACTCCTGGTTTTCATTTTTCCTCTTTTACTTTTCTTTTTTGTTTGTTTTTAGCATATGGAAGGATCTACTTCGTTTGAATTATTGAATCATTGTTGAATTCATTTGGTGAATTCATTTGGTGAATTCATTTGGTGAATTCATTTGGTGAATTCATTCAATTACACATACACTTAATGGGTTTGTTTTTCTTTCTTAAATTTCCATTTTTACTTCCATTTCCTTGCTTATTTATTTACTTAATTTCCTTGCTTAATTTCCTTGCTTAATTTCTTGCTTAATTCTTTTATTATTTTTTTGTTTTTTAGTGTTTTTATTTCTTATTTTCGTTTTCTTTTTTTGTTTTTCTTTTTTGTTTTTGCATCAGTCCCATAATTTGAGTTGTAGGCTTTGGGTTGTTTGTCCTCCAAGATCAAGATCCAGATTTAAGCACCATAAGAAGTTCATATTGCATCCACGCTATACACTATGGGGGGGGAGAGGGGAGAGTGGTGAAAGGGGGTGAGAGGGGGTGCAGATGCAAGTCGGATTTAAACCAAGAGCGGAGCCTGGGATCTGGGATTCGCGTTGAGCATTCGAGTGAGTTTTTCTGGGAGAGTGTTTTCTCTGTGTGTTTTTTCTGTCGTTTAAAATTAGCTAACTAATGTCTATATCTTGCGATCTCTCCTCTCTCTCTCTCTCTGATGTATATTATATTTACAAATCAATAATCGGGGGAGAGGCAGGAAATGTATTTCGGGAGAGGGTTATGGATTTGATTGAATTTGAATCTTCAATTACAGTTAAAGTCTAATTTCTAACACTTAATCGATAACACGCTGTGCAAAAATATTTGTTGTTTTTTGTTTTTTTATTTATTTTTATTACTCTTTTTATTTAATCTCTCTTTTTTTTTTCTTTCTCTCTTTTTTATTACTCTTCTCTCCAGCTTTTTCCTTGTTTTTATTTGCTTCTTTCTTCTTTTTTTTTACTCTACAAAAAATGTTAATTCTTCGCTTGAATTTCATATCGTTAATTGATTATTAATGCCTCACATATATATATATTTATACGCTTGCTTAAATATTTTTTTTTATTTTATTTCTTTATTTTTTTGTTGTTAAAAAAACTACAGACAAAAAAAGAATAGAACTCGAAAATAACATTTTTTCGAAGGCAATTTGATGTCAGACTCTTGCTTTTATATTTTTTACTCGTCACGTTTCGTCTCGTCACGTCTCGTTCGTTTTCTGCTTTTTCTTTTACGTTTCGCTACTTCCGGTTCCGGTGGCGCTTTCGGTTTCGGTTTTGGTTGCGGTTTGAGGGGAGAGGAAGAGGGAGTGTCTATCAAGGATCAGGGTTTCGCTATCTACATTCAGGGGTTCCTTTTATAACCGCTGCTGCTTTTTGCTTATTATAAAAATCATTTAATAAAATAAAATAAAATAAAGAAGAAACTTCCTGTCACATTTTCCGTTGCATGCTTTTCAGGGCAGACGCCAGGTGGCGCCAGCCCAGAGCCATGTAAAATGTATGTAAAAAACGAAGCAAGGGAAGCTTTTCTCTTTAAAAAAAGGAGTAAAAAAATATATAAAAATATAAAAAAAATAAATATTTGCTAACAAATAAATGAAGAAAATTCTGCTCACATAAAATATATACAAACCAAGGAATTTTGGGTTATATTCGTTATAAAAACACTAAAAAATATATAAAAATATAAAAAACCGGATATTTGCTGTAAAATAAATAAAAGGAAACTCAGCTCACATATAAAATATATACAAACCAAGGAAAGGTGTAAAAAATAAATCAAAGCAAGACAAAGAAACAAAATTATTCAAGAATTACATTTATTCAAAAATGTTTTTGTTAAAAAAAAGGTGTATACAGACAGCAAAAAAATCAACAAAAATTAATACATTTACAAAATAAAACGTAGTGTTTTTTTTACGACCATATATATATTATATTATATTATCTCGATAACAATCCGGGCATCGATACCGCCAATTCTAGGGGGGGGGGTTGTGGGGGGGTTGCGACGATTACACGATTACATTTAATCAAAAAAAATATTAATAATATAATATAATATTATATATATTTATATATATATATTTAATCCTTTCTCTTGCGCTTTTTCTTTTTCTCTTTCTTAGCTTGGTTTTTGTTTTTGTTTTCATTTTCTTAAGAAAGTTTTCTTGCTTTTTTGTTGTATGTTTAATGCGTAAATATAATGTGTAGTATGTGATTATGCGTCCTTAACTTAGGTATATAGTGTGTAAACATCGTGTGTGGGTGTGGGTGTGCTGTATGTGTGTGTGTGGCCTCGTCCCTCCTCACAGATCCTTCCTCGCTTTACTCTCTCATATATAATTCAGGGGGAGAGGGGAAAATGCTTGTGTTTCTCTAAGTTGCAGTTGATGTCGAGTTCTCCTTCTTACACATACATATATGTTATATATAGCTACTGTGTGTGTGTGTATTTATGTATTTAACATGTGTGTGTGTGAGGGGGGAGGGGGTATTTTATTAACTAACAGTTTTCTAAACAGTACAAATCTGCAAGAGTTTGCGAGCGAAGTTTGATGATGATCTCTCTGGCAGTTCAGCGTTTGCTTTCGTTTACCGTTTTCTCCTTAAATTGCTCTACTTTTCTTACGACCTCTCTCTTACGCTCTCTCTTAAGCCCTCTCTCTTAAGCCCTCTCTCCTACGCCCTCTTACTCCCACTCGCTTACTCCCTCTCTAACTCCCTCTCTCTAACTCCCTCTCACATACTCCCTCTCTTTAAAGCCCTCTCTCTAACTCCCTCACTCTTTTGCTCTCCCTCTCTGTTACTCTCACTTTCTGCCTCTAGAAAACGGTGTTACTAATTATACTTGGTGTGGTCGCATTTCCAGCTCCTCCTTCTCTTACTCTTCCGTTCGTCGTCTCTCTCTCCTTCGTTACACATAATATATATACTATATATTCCTATAGTTTACATACATTTAAAGTTAATACAAAAAAAAAAAAAAAAAAAATTAAGAATAGAATATAGAATAGAGAATAGAATAGATAACTGACATTATATGCATGCATCGTAAATGCTTGCTATGATAGCTGTGTGTGGCATTGTGGCTACATATACATATATACTCGCTACTCGATACACTTTACTCGTTTACGCCCTACTCTTTACTCGTTACTCGTTACTCACTACTCATTCTCGTTTATTCGTTCATGTTAACACTTCAACTGCTCAGAATGACGATTTCAAAAAAAAATTATGACATACATATTATTGTTGTTTCTTTAAAAATTGTTTCCTAGCTTTCTAGTTATTGTGAGGGGTGTGTGTGAGTGAGTGTGTGTGTGTGTGTATGTATGGGATATGGTACAGGGTGTTGCAACAATTAGACGAAACTAAAATACACGATAGATCGATCAATTAGGCTCTACATTATGCATGTAGCAATAGTAATTAATAATAGTAATTCGTAATTGTAATAATAATAATAATAGTAATAATCGATAAGACATAACTAATGATTAGTTAATAGGTAATGATATCCATAATTATACATTCTTTATACATGTACAAGCATGTATCGCATGTAGTTTTATCGTTTTATCGTTTTATCGTAATCATAAATCGTTAATTGTAAATTGTAAATTGTAAATCGTAAGTGGTAAAATTTATAATAATCATAAAACATGCTTGCTCTAGGTGTACGATTCTAAAATAATTCAGTCATCAGGTAACATTGTTTTGAACACAACTACAGTAACAGAAGCTGAGGGGGAGGGGGAGGGGGAGTTGGAGGGATTTCGATTTGGATTTGGATTAGGATTAAGATTTGAATTAAATGCGGGGTTCGAGGAGTTCGAGTTGGACCTGGCAGTGGCGGCACTAAGATTATTATAGTTATTATTATTGTTGTTATTGTTGTTGTTGTTGCTGGTATGTTGTTGTTGTTGTAATTGTTGTTGTTGTATTGTTGTTGTTGTAGTTCTCTTGATTCTCGTTGCTTGTTGCATTGCTGGCTGTGGCAGTGACTGTGACTGTGGCAGTGATTGTTGTTCTGGTTGTTGTAATTGTAATTGTTGTTGTTGTAATTGTTGTTGTGGTTGTAATGTTGCTTGTGTTTGTGTCGTTCCAGCTCCAGCTTCTGGCTCCTTCGGCGACACGGCAGTCCATTGTTGTTGTTGTAATTGTTGTTGTGTTGCATGTGTTTCGAATGAAATGTTGTTGCTTAATGTGCTTAATGTTCTTAGCGATGTTGTTGGAGTTGTTGAAGTTGATGTTGATGTTGATGTTGTTGAAGTTAATGATAAAGAAGAAGATGTGGATGATGTGGCAGTGTGTGGCAACTCCAGCTCATCGGTTTGAGTCTGTATGTTGACCATGTTGCTCATGTTGCCGGTGCTGTTGTTGATCTTGTTGCTTCTACAACAGTTGCCATTGAGCAGGCGTTGCTTGCTGCTGCTGCTGCTGCTGCCGCTGCTGCTGTTGCTGCTGCTGCTGCTGCTGCTGCTGCTGCTGCTGCTGTTGTTGCTGTTACTGTTACCGGTTGTCCTTGTTGCTGGTGTGGCAAAGGGACAGGAACAGTGGTTATCGCTAACAACAGTGCTCACAATTCTTTCTGCTTACCATTCGCCAACAGATTCTGTCCATGATTCTGGCGACTTTGCCGGCTTTGTGCAGCTGCTGCTGTTGCTGCTGCTCCAGGCATTTGCTTGCTCAATCCGGATCCTGTTACTGCTCCTGCTCCCATTCCTTTTGTAGCCGAGTTACTGCTGCCAAAGTTGATTATCCTGCGCGGCAGCTTATGTTCCTGCTGCTGCTGCTGCTGCTGTTGCATTGCCAGCAATTGCTGCTGCTGCTGCTGCTGCTGCTGCTGACGCGCCGTGGCTATCTCACTGAGACTGGCCAGAGTCACCGCCGTCTTGAGAACATGCGCCGGCGTGGGCGATGTTGTAATGGCTGCCGTTGTCGTCGTTGCTGCAGCAGTTGCAGTTGCTCCTTCTCCTGCTGCTGCCGCGGTTATGGAGCGCTGTGACATTAAGGCCGTGTGTAGAATTGATGTATATTGTTGCTGCTGCTGCTGCTGCTGCTGCTGCTGCTGCTGCTGCTGCTGCTGTTGTGGTTGCTGCTGTTGATGCTCAAGTCTTTTGCTCTCTTCTAAACTGTTGCTGCTGCCAAGATGGTTCGCTGGCTTCCCGCTGCTGCTGCTGCTGCTGGAGTAATCCCTGGCAGTGTCGGAGGAGCGGGCTATCTGCTCGGCGGCCGCTGTTAAGGTGGCCAACGTGGCTGCCGCTCCGCTCAGCAGGGAAGTCTTTAAAATGGACGTGGATCGTGGCTGCTCCTCCTCCTGCTCCTGCTGCTGCTGCTCCTGCAGTTCTTGGTCCTGCTCCTGGGCCCCAATCTCAATCTTGATCTTTGGCAGATCGCGCAGCAGTTGATGCTGCTGCTGCCTGCTCCTGCGACGCTCCAGCTGCCGCTCCTGCTGCTGCTGCTGCTGCTGATGATGATGATGCGGCAGCTGCGGATCGGGTAATGGCGGTGCTCCTCCTCCTCCTCCTCCTGGCTGCTGGTGGGCGGTGGCAGGTGGCAGCAGGCCGTGCTCAAGCATCTGCTACCTTATGCTCGCCGAGTTCAGCACGAAGGGCACATAGAACATCTTGCTCTCGAGCAGCAAACTGGCCGCCGCCTGGATCTGTTGGGAAGAGAGAGGAAGCGAGAGTGGATGTGGATGTATCGCAATACAAGGATTAGTCAGGGGATCTCGGGATCTGGATGTAATATAATATTCTTTTATAGAAACTATATCCTTTAATAGAAACTATATCTTATGTGGACTTAAGAACAATTAGTATATGTTTATAATATAAAATATTGCTACATCGATACAAATTATCGATCATCTAAAGATATATTCCCTAAACGATTCTTTAAGACCTTTAAAACGATATGTGATCTATTGATAATGTAAAGAATATTTCAAACAAATTTGTAATTTATAGAAAAAGGCAGCTTTCTTTTTTAAAAAACGTTTTTAAATTATAATTATTGCTACACATCGATAAAGTTATCGATCATCTGAAGATATATTCCCTAAACGATCCAGCAAGACTTTTAAAATTATATCTGATCTATGAAAAGTATATAGAATTTCCAAACAAATTTGTATTTCATCGAAAAAGGCAGCTTTCTTTATCAAAAAACGTGTCAAATGATCGATTATAATATAAAATATGGCTACATATCGATAAAAATATCGATCATCTGAAGATATATTTCCTAAACGGGTTTTTACGACTTCTAAAACGATATCTGATCTTTGGAAAGTATATAAAACTTTTCAAAGTTTTCAAAATGTGTAATTTATCGAAAAATTTAGGTCTCTTTATCAAAAAACGTTTTAAATTATCGATTTTAATATATAATTATTGCTACAAATCGATAAAAATTATTGATAATCTAAAGATGATCCCTAAACGATACTTAAAGACTTTTAAAACGATATCTGATCTATGGAAAGTATATAGAACTTTTCAAACAAATGTGTACCTTATCGAAAAAGGCAGCTTTCTTTATCGAAAAATGTTGTAAGCTATCAATTTTATCAATAAATTCTCTTAGCAAGATATGCTTTTCGATACTTTAAGAGTGATAAGTTATTTACATTATTTAATCAAGTTTATCGTTATAAAAATCGATACATTCCTTAGATTTAACGCGTTTTAAAATATTTTATATCTAAGCTGATTCTGGATTTACCGATTATATGTTGAGTTATCGTATAAATCGATATAATTATCGAAATTTCTAATTAAAAACATATTTTTTATTAAATTTATCAAGTTATTGAATTTAACTAATTAAAATACACCCTTTCGAGATTTTACGAGTCTGCTGATGAATTTATCGCATTAAATATCGCTTTTCTTGCATTTACCGCATTAAATATCGAATATATGTTCAGTTATCGCATAAATCGATACCGTTATCAAATTAAAAACATATTTTAAAAGATTTATCAAGTCAGTTATTGAATTTATCTAACTAATTCGGTATTTTACGACTCTGCTGATAAATTTATCGCTTTAAATCTTATTCTTCTTGGATTTATCGATACATCTGTACTAAATATATATTATATATAAAGCTATAGTCTCTCTACGCACCTCTGGTATGTGGGACAGTAGCTCACTTAACCGCGCCTGCGGATTCTGCGGCGACGAGTTCTGCAGGTAGGATCGCAACACCTGAACGTACCGCTCCTGGATGCTCTCCAGTTCCACTTCTGCTGGAATTACAAACGAATCGAGGGAAGAAATAACATGAGCACTGAGAGAGCACTGAGAGAGGAATAACCGGAGGCACGTACCTTTGTTCAGGAGTATGTAGACCTTGAGGCAGACATACTCCTCCATTTTGAGCTTGATGCGCCGGAACATGATGGTGATCTGTGTCATCTTATCGACCATGTGGCCGACATCCAGCTTCAGCTGCTCCATGGCAATCGGCTGGCCCATCAGCGTGGTGAGGCAGGTCTGCAGAGTGCTGAGATGCGAGTTAACCTCGCTGACAAACTCGGGATCGTCCTTGTGCAGCGGCTGGGCGGGCGATGGCAGTGGCGTTGTCGTTGGAGTTGTGGTTAAAGGCGACGTCGATGCCGGTGAATGTTGCCTGTTGCCGGTGCCAGCACCCTGTCCCTGTCCCTGTTCCGATCTCGCATCTCCACGCCGCTTGCCATGCAGCGCTTGGTAGGCAGCGGTTGTGAGAATTAGAATCTCGTGCCACTTGTCCGTCAACAGCTTCGTGTGAATTTCGACGGGTATTTCCAGGTAGAAGGGCAGCTTCTTTGTCCACGAGACCAGCTTGTGCACAATGGAGTCGCCGATGTTGCACAGCTTCTCGCTAATCTCGGACTTGTCCTCCAAGAACTCACTGAAATGCGGCAGCGTGGCA
Organism: Drosophila watanabei; assembly: GCA_008042575.1. Taxonomy (NCBI): domain Eukaryota; kingdom Metazoa; phylum Arthropoda; class Insecta; order Diptera; family Drosophilidae; genus Drosophila; species Drosophila watanabei. The sequence continues at coordinate 61,652 of VNJS01015030.1, forward strand.
ATGTCCTCCATCGCATCGCAATCGATCAGAGTCTGGATCATGGCCAAGGCGTGATCGTACGAGATCTGACGATCCTTGGACGAGCTCACAGCCGAGTCCAGGCGATGCCGCAGATGCACAATCTCGCTGGGATTGGTCAGAGCCGTTTTCAGTATCGTTCCGTTTACTAGATGCGGCGGCAACTGTGCGGGAGTACCGCCTCCGGAGGCAGCTGCTGCATGATTAGCATGGTGCTCCTGCTGCTGCTGCTGGTGCGGGGAGCTCAGCTGTAGATGCGGCGACGATTGCTGCTGCTGCGCCGGACTGTGCATGGGCGGCGCCTGCAGCAGCTCGGGCTTGAGCACGGGTCCCAGGAACATGGGCTTCATGTCCATCAGTTTAGCTTGTTGCTGCTGCTGCTGCTGTTGCTGTTGCTGCTGCTGTTGCTGCTGCTGCTGTTGCTGTGCTGCTGCAGCCACGGCCGCAGCCAGTTGCTGCTGCTGCGGGGAGAGCAGGTGATGCGGCGACAGCTGCGGATGATGCTGCTGCTGCTGCTGCGGATGATGGTGGCCCACAACCTGGTGGCTTTGATGATGCAAATGATGCAGCGGCGAGTGTAGCTGCGGGTGCTGCTGCTGCTGATGTTGCTGCTGCTGCTGCTGGTGTTGCTGCTGCTGCTGTGCCTGCTGCTGCTGCTGCTTCTGGTTGGTCTTCTTGTGCTTCTTGTACTTGACCTTGTACAGATTGTAGACGGCGCCGCTGTTGCGGCCGCCAGGCATGCGATCCTCCCGAACGGCTAGGAAAGAGAGTAAAAATAGTAATTGTCATGGGCATCCCTGCTCCTGGCTCTCTCACTCACCTTGCAGCACCATTCCCTGCTCGATGCACTTCTTAAATCGACAATACTGACAACGGTTGCGCTGTGCTTTGGTTATCTCGCAGGTGCCATCCGCCACGCAGGTGTAAACGCGTCGGTTCTGCACCGTACGCTTGAAGAAGCCTTTGCAGCTGCAAGAGAGAAGGGATTATAGTCCAGTAATGAGATATAGAATCAACATTAACACTCACCCCTCGCACGTAATGATGCCATAGTGCAAACCGGTGGCCTTATCCTCACAGATCATGCACACCAGCGGCTGCTCATCCTCGTCCGTGGGCTCATGGGGCGCCTCTAAGCCGGCGGCGCGTGCTCCCAGTGCTCCCATTCCCGTAGAGTTGGAGCTGCCCCACTGCTGCTGCTGCTGCTGCTGCTGCTGGGCGCTGAGGTTGAGCGCCTGCAGCTGACCCGGCGGCAGCTGCGAGTAGTCGCCCGCCCACAGACGCTCCATGTTGAGGGCATGCGGCGTGCGAAAGGGATGCGGCCGCGCGCGCATATCCTGGATGCGGGTCTGACCTAAAGAGAGCAGCAGCTGGGCGGCCTCCTCGTTGTTCTGCGGCGTAACGGATGAGGGCGTGCCCGCGCCGGATACCGAACCGCCGCCCGAGGAGCTCGGCGTCAATGAGCCCGCCGAGGGTGAGGACAAACAGTGCTGCTGCTGCTGCGACTGCTGCTGTGGATGCTGGTGATGCGGCGACTGCTGTGGCGCATGCTGCTGCTGCTGCTGCTGCTGCTGCTGTTGCTGCTGCTGCTGCTGCTGCTGTGACTGCTGCTGCTGTTGCACCGAGGGCGGCGGCGGCTCATAACCCCAAACCATGGTGCGAACGCCACAGCTCTCGCCCATTATTACCGTGGGCGTGCCTCTCGGCGGCGTCTGTGACGGCGTCTGCGGCGACAGTTGCGACGACGACGAGCTGCTGGAGGGATGCGGCGAGGGGCACTGAACGGAGCCGCTGCCATTGCCACCGTTGCCTCCATTGCCGGCATTGCCACCATTTCCACCGCCAGAGGAGACCGAGACGGGTCTGAGGTTGCCCAGCGGTCCGCCAATGACCTCCGGCTTGACCCCATTGATTCTCGCATTGCTGAAGCACACCATCCGCTGGGCGGCCACAGCGGCAGCTGCTGCCGCCGCCGCACCGCCAGCGGATTGCATTAGATGCGGCAAACCGGCAGCCACCTGCTGGTGCACCTCGCTCTTCACGCGGAACAGAATGGCCGCATCCCGGTTGCTGTTCCTCAGCGCCAGCGAGGCGGGATGCATCAGAGCCAGAGCTTGCGGTTGCTGCTGCTGGTGGAGATTGTGTTGTTGCTGCTGCTGGTGGAGACTGTGTTGCTGCTGCTGCTGCTGCTGCTGGTGGAGACTGTGTTGCTGCTGCTGGTGATGCGGCGACAGGTGTCGCTGTCCCACCTGATTTGGCTCCTTCTTCACACGCACCAGAGAGTGCGGCGAGTGCTGCGACTGCGACTGTTGCTGCTGCTGCTGATGCTGCTGCTGCTGCTGCTGCTGCCCCAGCAGATGGTGCAAATGTAGCTGCTGCTGCTGCGTGAGATGCTGCATGGACTGGCTGAGCAGGTGCTCCGTGGGCGGGCTGCTCTTGCGCAGCGTCAGCGGCTGCGTCAGCTGCTGGTGGAGATGATGCGTCTGGACAATGGCCGGCTGTCCCAGGTTGCCGGGATGCGACGACGGCGGGCTGGCGGAGACGCGACTCAATAGCTGCTGCGATGAGCTTATAGATTGCTCTCTCTCTCGATCTCTGTCGCGATCTCTGTCGCGTTCCCTTTCCCTTTCCCTTTGCGTGCTGGATGTGGAGGAGGGCGAGGCTATGGGCGGCGGTGGCTCCGACTTGATCCGCGAGGGCGTCACCAGGACTGTTACATGTCCCGCTGCCGCTGCTGCTGCTGCTGCTGCTGCTGCCTGCGCCGCTTTGGTTTCCTGTTCCCGCTGAAAGGCCAGCATCTTGGTCGAGACACTGAGCAGTCGCTCCTCCTTCACGGAGCGTATCACACTCATTCCCGCCTCGCTCAGCTTGGCGCTGGTGCTGCCGGAGGACACGGAGGAGACGACACCGTTGGTGGGCACCACCGTCGTCGAGGGCTTCTCCTCGAGGGAGTCGGGCGAAGCTCGACTGCTGCTGCCGTTGCTGCCATTGTTGTTTTGGTGCTGCTCCTGGTTAGTCTCTGCTGCAGCTGCAGCTGCAGTCTCTGTTTGCTGCTGCTGCTGCTGTTGCTGTTGCGACGGAGGCGGTGACATCACCGTGGAGGCCGCTGCCGCTGAGATCGCACTGCTGGAGGAATGGATCTCCGCCTGATGCGGCTCCTGCTTGATGTGGTTCTTGCTGCTGCCGGTGCTGCTGCTGCTGCTGGCGGGACAGGTGCTTCCTGATCCTGCAGCTGCTGCACTTCCCGTGCTGCTGGATGATGATGAGGCGGAGGAGGCTGAGGAGGTTGACGATGAGGCGGAGGAGAGCGTTGTCGAGGATGTCGAGGAGGTGGCCACCGCCGCCGTTGTCGACGTTGTGGAGACTGCGGTGCTAGCTCCTGCTCCTCCTCCTCCACCCGTTTCCGCCACGGCTGCCACCACTGCCGCCAAGGAAACGGTTACCGCTGGCGAGGATGCACTGAGGGGCAGTGGCAGTGGCAGGGGCAGGGGCAGCGCCATGGGCAGGGGCAGGGAACTTAGTCCAGATCCCACACCAGATCCAGATGAAGCCACCCCGGCACCACCTCCACCTCCGGTACCTCCTCCGGAACCTGGATTACCGCCCGTGACCGTGGAGCTACCGCTGTCGCAGAGCTTGGGCGACATGGGCGCCAGCAGATCCGGCGACGAGGTGGACGTGTCCGCTATGGACTCGCCGTCACTGCTGCATCGCGAATCGATTTTCCGCCGCTTGAGTTTGAGGTCTTGAAAAAGGCTCATTTTATCGAGCTCGCTGTACGGGCCACGGCTCAGTGTCATAATTCCTAAATGGAGAAAAATTAAAATAGGAGCAAGAGAGAGAGAGAGAATGTGTTTAGTTATCATGATCAGGAGCTGGATCGAAAATAATCCCCATATTAATATAGAAAGAGAGATATTCAATTGATCTTCAAATGGATTTCTAATTAAAATTGTGAATTATGTTATAAAACTTAGTGTCATAATCGCAGTGTGATAATTCCTAAATTGTTAAAAATATTAATGAGGGCAAGAGAGAGAAAAATTTCATTAAGTTTTAGTGGAAAGGAACTGGATCGAAAATAATCCCCATTATAATATTCATGTAGAGATATTAAATAGATTTTCAAATAAATTTTGAATTGAAATTGTGCATTTTCCTATAAAACTTAGTGTCATAAAGTCAGTGTCATAACTCCTGCTTAAAGCAAGAGCAAGAAAGATACAGATCATTGCCAGGATCTGGATCGACAATATTACCCTTATAGACAAAAAATAATATATAAAGAAAGACACACATACAATTCTAAGTAGATCTTGAATTTAAACAAGTTCTTTTTCTATAAAACGCAGTGTCATAACTCCAGCAAACATTTTAAATAAGAAAAGTCTAGACTCTAGACTCTAGACAGTTCTGGCATAGACTAAGGGTACCCATATGTTTTATGAAAATGTTCAAGTTTCCAAAGCTAACTTTTCATAATTATAATGTATAAAAACATAAACCAATAAGGATCTTGATATCATAACACGGTACAGCATTTTCAACGAATCAAGAATAATATTGCTCTATTTGAGACAACAATTTATTAATATTATTATTAATAAAATTAATTTATTAATATTATTAATAATAATATTAGTAAAATAGTTTCTGTTGATCTTTTTTAAAAAATAAAAAAAAAACTTGTATAATAACCAAGACATTTGATTGATATCATATAAATAGGCACAAGTTATGCAATTAAAATTTAAATATGATTTCAACAAGAAAGACATTTAAGCTAAGCTAGTAAAGTAGAAGTTTGTATACTCTAACAGTTTGAAAATAATTATAGGCAAGTCAAGGAAAAGCATTAGAATTTATGCTAGCATCATATGCTAGTTTTTACTTGGTTAAAAAATTTGTATACTGAATTTAAAATTTAAAAAAGATATTAACTTTCTACAATAAATTTAACAATAATTATATTAAAATTGTATAATGCATCGCAAAAGTATAAAAAGAATGATGAGAAAATTTGTTTATATTTTACTATTAAATTACTAATTTAATTCCATTAAGAATATATGAATTTCAAATGAATAAAAATAAAATAAATGATGGCATAGAAAAAACCATTTATAATTATTTGTCAAATATTATTTAACATATTTCGAATTTTAAAGACCTAAATTGTTGTGATCAATTCAACAAATAAATACCAACTCAATTATAGACTTTTTAAAGTCGAAATAAACATTTTAAAATTTCTTTAAAAATATTTTTTACTAAATATAGAAAAGTACATTTTCAAAATCCTTTAAATATATTCTTTCACTAAATAAATAAAGGTAATATTGTAACCAGTAACTTGTTACAGAAAGTTATTTCTGCTTCTCACTAAATGTAGTATTCTCTCTGTGAATACTTTTTGCTCTTTACAGCTTTAAAGATCGCTCAACTATCGCTATATAGAATTTTCTATTCTAATATATTTATACATTTTGTCATGTTCCATAATTTTCCATTACCAAATTAATGTTAAACCCAGTAGACTCCTTCGGCCTGAGAAATTCCTAAACCATGAATCTCAGACATAACTTGGCATAAATTTGTTGCGGAAGTTTCTGTTGTCTTTTATTTTTATTTGTATTTTTTTCGGAACTGGGCTTTGTTTTTGCATCGATTTGCGGCGATGCGAATATAAACAAATATTCGACGAATTTGCATTTACTTCCCCACGGAGCCAGAGCCAAGCTTGAAAAGCGAATAAAACTGGTTAAAAGCGCGCAAAAGAAGTCGAAGATTTGGCCAAAACGAACGGGCCAAGATGCGAGACAACACGAGATTCGAGATTCGAGAAATTCGCTTAATTACACGACATCCATCGATCAGCGGGCTTTAGGCCAAGACGAATGATAAATGTTTTGGTTAAAATTCGAATTCGAAACTCGAACTCGATCGCGAATTCGAACTCTTCCCTAGAAAATAGGCCACTTTTCGATACGAAAGTTATGGTCTTTATGGCTTAGAGTTCTGGTTTATATAATATATTAATAAATATAATATAAAATAATAAATATTTGTCAAAATATTATTATATGATTACCAAATTATTTTTGTGTATAAATAAATGAATGCTATCATTAAGGTTCTTATAAAATATAACAAAAAACTAGCAAGAGGTTTTAGAACTAACATTTTATATTTAAAAAACACTTGAAAGAGTTTACAAAATAATTAAAAAATACCCAAAACTAGCCAGAACTTACAGACCTAACAAAAATATTTAAAATACACTTTAAAGAGTTAAACATCTAAGTTTTCCAACTGTTTTTTAAGTTAAATTAATGTAAAATTCTAGATCTTTTATTATACCATTGCAGGCTATTGTAATATCAGTTATAAGCCTTAATTTTTTTAATTTGTAATTTATAGTGCTGATTTTCTAATCTAATAATAACTAGCATATAACATCTTTCCGAATTAAAATTAATGCTATTTTGGCTTAGTTATGATCGATCTTCATACAATAATATATAAAGTTCGGCTTCCCGGTTTTCTCTTGTTTCTTGTTTTTTAATATTATTTTCCTTGCTCAAATAATTTTAATTTAAAATATTTTTTTATTTCTAATATTTGACATTAAAGGTATATTAAAGTCATAAAAACTCAGACAAACCTGAATTCTGTGTAACTAATGGATCATTTCAAAGTTCTTTAAATTATTCCATATCATATTTCCCCAAATTTGAGCCAAGTTTTCTAATTTTCTTGGGTAATTAAATGTTTGTAAAAATGTACAAATAAATATTAAATAAACAAAATAATAGAATATTATAGTTGTAAAGATAGTTAACGAGTCAAAACTAAAAGAAACTAAATTTGTTAGCTTTAAGGAAAATTGCAAAATTATTGTGGAAATTAAAGCAAAATTATTGAATTAAATTGAATATTCCCCTAAAAATGTTTTTCTTTATAAACTTTATATGATCTTATAATTAATTAATTGATATACATTAAAGGTATATTAAAGTCATTAAAACTCATACAGAATTAATTTCTGTGTAACTGATAGATTATTTAAAAGTTCTTGAAATCATTCCATAGCATATTACATTTTTCACTTTCCTAAAAAATGCATTTCTTTATAAACTCTATATTATTAAGATAATATATAAAGTTTATAAAGAAAATATATCATTATAAACTTTATATATTATTAAGATAATATATTATTAAGATAATATATAAAGTTTATAAAGATATACATTTTTTAGGGGAGTAAAAAATGTGATATGCTATGGATTGCTTAGAATGATCTATCAGTTACGCAGAAATTAATTCTGTCTGAGTTTTTATGACTTTAATATACCTTTAATGTATATTTATTAATTAATTAATTATAAGGCTTTCTTCTCAGTGTTGGCTGCACCAACAGCTGAACTTTCGATCATTTTAGAAGTTCTATATATCTCTGTCCCTTTCCCTTTTCCCCGATTCGGTCACTTGGTGCGTTGGCCCAGCAACGAGTTCTCTATCTCCAATTCCGATTCCCATTTCCAATGCCCATTTCCCTTTCCCAACCGATCCCCCCTCCCTTTCTATCTATATTCTATCTAATACTGATCTCTCTCTCTCCGCTACCTTCGGCTCTCTCTTGGTTCGGTTCGTGCTCGTGCTCGTGCTCGGGTGCTCGTACGCATTCGGCAGACGGCTGCCGACGACAATGTCGTTTGTGTGTGTATTTTTAAAATTTGACCTATTTTCATTATCAAGCGCAAGATTATTCTAAACAATAAAAACCATGCGTATGCGTCTATATCTTTCCTCTTTTTGTTTTTTTTTTTTGTTTTTGTTAGAGTCTGTGTGTAGGCGCGTGCGTTCACGCAACTGTATACATACTAGAGTTCAGATATATATATGTATATGTGGAGATATAGCAGTCACCTGTGCCTGCTGTTACCTGGGGGCGAGAGAGATCAACAGAAACTGCATTCGAGGCAAACAAAAAACAAGCCACAATTTATGATTAGCATCTAATCTTAACTGAATAATCAGCTATTTTTTGAGAGAGGGTATTAGTCTCTATAATCATTATCAAATCTAGTATCAATATCAACTTTAGAAAGAGTCCTGTACACGTATCAATAAAAATATATATTAAAAATCTATAATAACATAATAAAATCAAAGTAAATCCGTTGTCGTTGGGTATTAGTCTCTATAATCATTATCAAAGAGCTGACCAAGTTTATAAAGATTCCTCTACTTTTATCAAGGGAAAGTATCTATTAAAAAAGCTATAACAACATAATAAAATCAAAGTAATTCTTTTGCTTATTATTTAAGGTTTTTATATTATTTTAAAGTATATTTATTTTATAATATTTCAAGGGTTTGTTTAGTAATTTGATTTGGGTGTGATTGGGGGATGAGAAAGGAAAATTTTACACCTTTCCAAGGGTTTTTGGGGGGTATGTGCTAAGGTTAGTGATTTTTAGTTTCTTTGGGATTAAAAATTTACCTATGGATGTCATAATTTTGGTTTTTTCTTGTCTTTGCCGATTGCTCAAAATTTTAGGATAAAAACAAAAAGTTGTCTTTGCCGATTGTTGTTGTTGTTGTTGTTGTTGATTTGCATTTGCATTTACTTTGTGTGTGTTTTTTGTGGTGTGTGGTTCTGGTTTTGTTTTTGGCTTTTTGTTTTTATTTTGTTGTTGTTGTAATTGGTTTGAATTTTGATTTGTTGTTGATATTGTGACACTCGTTCAAGAAGCATCTAGACTTGGCCGATCTCTGCCCCGCTGCCGCAGAGTCAGAGTCAGACTCAGAGTCCAAGTTGCATGCATTCCAATGGTTGTTGGTGTATTGTTGTTGTTGTTGGAATTTGATTGTTGATTGTTGTTAGGGGGAAGGTTGTGATATTTATTTCTTATTTATAATTTCTTTGCCAATTTTGTTGGGTGATGCTGGAATTTGGAATTGGAATTGAATTTTTGGTTTTTCGTTTTTTGCGAAAATGAGTGGTAGTGCTTGGGGGGAGGGACCATTTATCTAATACAGGGGGTGAAGGGGGTTTGTTTCTAGATTATTGTAATGATTATAAATTATATAGTATATATAGTATGATATATTTAAATGGGATAATGCAATACTAACGGCAAATGGGCGGCATACGAGACTTTTTCTTATAATAGTTATTGTAATTGTTGTAATGGATATTGTTGTTGTTGTTGTTCGTATTACTGTTGTTGTTATTGCTATTATTATAATTGTTGTTGTTGCTATTGTTGTTGTTGTTGTTGTTACTAATAGTATTATTATTATTGTTGCAATTGGTATTGTTATTATGGGAATTGCACTTGTTGCACTTGTTGCCACCGGAATTGTTGCACAACGATGTGGTTGCTGCTCCTGTTCCTGCTGCTGCTGCTGCTGCGGATGATGATGATGCTGCGGCTCCTCCGGCTTTCAGGTGAATACTGTCATTATCCTGCGACTCCCCTTTGGCCTGGCTTAAATCCGTGCAGCCGGAACTAGATGAGGAGCCTGTCGTCGGCGGCGGCTGCAGCTGGCCATCATCATCATCACCATCATCAACATCATCATCAACAACATCATCCTCCGGATCTTCATTGGCCCCAGCATCAGCCTTTGCTGTTGGAGTATCTGCAGCATCTGCGGCTGCAGCAGCAGCAGCATCCTGCTCCTCGGCCGTGGTGGTGGTGGTGGTGGTGGCTTCACCACCGTGATGGTGATGGTAGTGATGATGGTGATGATGGTAGATGTGATGGTGGCGATCATTCGGAAATGGTTCTTGCTGCTCATTATTATTGCTGTTGCTATTTCCGCCTGCCGCTGCTGCTGCCAAACCGGAATCAACATCGCTTGAGTTTAGCTTTATATTATTATTATTATTATTGTTGTTATTGTTGTTGTTGTTGTTGTTATTCAAATTGTTGATGTGACTGCTGCTGCCATTGGTGTTGTTGTTGTTGGTGTTGGAATTGCTGCTGCTGTTGTTGTTGTTGCACTTCTTGAGCAGCGTCTTGTTGAGCGGCGTCTTGATAATGGTCAGCTGATCCTCGCGAGGATCACTCCCATGGCCATTCAAGAGGAACCGCTGCTCCTCGTGGCCATTCAGGGGGGCGGAATCGGCAGCTCCACACAGGCAGGAATCCTCGCCAGCTGCCGCTGCCGCTGCTGCTGCCGCAGCTTCCTTCGGCTCAAGGATCAGCGGCTGGTTGGCATTCATTTGGGCGCGATCCTAGGTGGGCAGGTACACAAACGAATCCGGGGCCATCATCGGTAGCTTTTTGCCCCTACAAGTCCACATTTTCTAGCATTTTTTGTAACACTTTTATTATTATTTTTTTGATTCTTTGAAATTTTCGCACAACAATTATTTTTGTTTTGTTTTGTTCTTTTTTTTGTATTTAATTGAAGAAGAAGAAGTCTGCGTCCATTGCCAAAATATTATTAAACTTAAAAAGAAGCACTTGAAAAAAATGCAGAAGATGAACGATTTTGAGATTGAAGTTTTTTTTTGAGATTTCCTTTGAGTTTTGAGATGAGCGAGTGTGGGAAGGATGTTGTGTGTTTCTTTTTGATTTATTTAATATTATTTATTTAAATTTGATAATCTTGTTTCTATATTTCTTTTATAATTTATTATTTTTTGGGGACTGGGTCAAACTAGGGGGCACATACCACTCTTTAGGCTTTCTTTCTTTTGCGATTCTTGTCAAAAATCTAATCTTGATTAGATGTTGTTTTTTTCTGGTGTAACTTTTTGTAACTTTAACACAAACATTAAAAAAAATTCGTTTCGATTTTTGTCGTCACCAAACCGCACCGAAGAAGCTTCTCTTCCGCGTCCAAAATATTTATGAAAACTTATTAAAAACAACAAAAAAGCGAGGCGGCCGAAGCGAGGCAACAACAACAACTAGCCGAAAAAAGAAACAGTTGTTGCTGCTACTGCCGGCTTTATTTTGTGTATAAATTATATAGTTTATGCTTTTTGTTGTTGTTGTTGTTGTGGCTCGATTTATTTGGTTCTTTGATTTGGTCGATGGTACACGACGTTTGTTGCTCCGCGGCAAACGTGCGTGCATACGAACGAAATAAAGTGAAATGAAAGGAGTAAGCGAGCGAAAGAAAGCAGCAGCCACCGACACGCTGCCGCTGCTGGCGTCAACATCGGCAGCGGCATCGGCGTCGGCGTCGTCGTCGCCGCCGTTAGCTTTGGCTTCGTCTGGCAGCGCAGGCGTGGACTCCCTCTCTCTTTCTCTGCCACCATCGCCATCGCCATCGCCATTGCCGCCGCCTCTCTGTCCCTCTCGCGCTCACTTGCTCACTTGCACTCTCTCTCCCTCTCTCTCTCTCTCTCTGTCTAGCGCGATCAGGCTGCTTAGAAGCAGCAGCAGCGACGTCGGCAGCGAACGAAAATGAAAACCAATAGACAAAACGTAACAATAAAAAAAAAAGAAGAAATAACAACAACTAGAAAAGCGCACTCACGCAACGTCATAGTTATGCCCTCTCTCTCTCTCTCTCTCAGCAGGTTAAATTCTAATTCTGGCTGCCTCTGCTTTACTCCCTTTACACACACACACACACACACACACATGCGAGCGAATGCAGTTAGAAGTTGCATGCTGGCACATGTTGAAGGGCCTGGAAAGCAGGGGTGAAAAGCTTTCCTTGACAAGAAAAGCAAAATAAAAAAAATAAAACCAACTCCCATCTGGCCACCCCCTTCCGGTTTTCCTTTTCTTTTTTTTTGCAGCAGCAAAACTGTGCCACAAGCTGCCATTGCACTTTCAACAAATGGTTGCAGGGGGAGGGGGACGGGGGGTCTGGCAAAATAAGGGGAAACTGGGTGAAAAATGGCTGAAAAATGGGGAGTCATGGGAAGGGGGTAGTTTTGAGCGAAAGCTCTATGCCGCACAGAGAGAGAGAGAGAGAGAGCTGCAGCACTTGCAGCATGATTGTTACTTCCTGCTGCTTGCATTCCCTCTTGCTCTCTCTCTCTCTAGCTATCTCTCTCTCTATCCCCTGGAGTTCAGATCGAAAGTTCTACGATCAGCGAGAGAGTGTAAGTGTGTGTGTGTGAGTGTGCACAAAGGTAAAAGTTAGCTCCGAATTAGAGCAACTCACAACAATGGACAATGACAAGCGATTGCGCAACGTCGAGGCGAAGGAAAAGCAAAAGCAAAAGCAAAGCTAAGGAAAACCACAGGCAAAGCCAAAGCAACAGTGGAAAAAACAGTAGCTTTTTGGAGAAATGAACACAAAATGGCAAGTTGACAGATTTTTAAAGGGACAATAAGCATGAACGGACATGCTGTCGGATTTAAAGGACAAGAACTGTTTAAAATATTAGTTTTTTAATCCATTACAACAATAATAATAGCATAAATAATAAAGAATAACATAAGAAGATGAGCAGAAGATTAAACATTACTGAAAATCATCTAAAAAATATGTTTAATGAGTTAAACTTTGCTAAAATTAGCAGAAATCTAAAAATTACCGAACCAATAATGGAAATATTTTGTAATAATGATAAGAAGTATTCTCATTTTCTTTATTACAAAATAAATCCAAAAGAAAGTAAGAAAGAAATACCATTAACGGACAACTGCCAACGGACAACGGACAGCTTCAAAACGGACAACAAACAAACTAACAACCGAAGGGAGAAGCGTTTCACTCCCCAGAAGAAGCAATGCCACAAAAATTGCGAAATCACGTTTTGTGTCGCGTTACTTATTGTAAATATTTACTTATATATGACTTATTTATTTTTACTTATTTACCGCGAAGCGTACGAATTTTGCATTGCACCCACACACAGCAGCGGACAAATCTTTCTCTAATGCCTAATGCCCTTTCCGTACGTTCGTTGACCATTGTCTGAAAGCACTTTCGATTTCAACTCGCATTGCTTGCAAATGCTGCCAACAGCAAAAGCAAAAGCAATAGCAAAGACAGCAGCAACAACAATAATTGTTTGGCGCACATTTCATTTCCTTATTGCTCACTGACATTTTGCCTCGCACTCGCACTCGCACACACATCAAACGTAAGCGTACGTAATGCATATAACGTAAATGGCTTACGACTTTTTAATGAGCAGCAGCAACAACAATTGCAATCAGGTCTTAACACATTTGTTGTTGCTACTGCTGCAAGTTGCAATGCCAGGAAGCCTTTGGTCAGCTCTCCCGCTCCTCCTCTCCCACACTCTTTGCTCTCTTCTTTTTCGCTCAGCTAAAGTGAAAGTTATTTGTTGTTGCTGCTGCTGCCGGGGTTCTTGATTCATGGATCTCGCTGGCTCTAGAGGGAGACAGCATGCGGAAATGTGCAACTTGCAATTGCAAGAGAGCCGAGCGAGGGAGAGAGAGAGCCAGCGATCTCAAGAGAGAGCTTGCTGCTCTCAAAGATATCTCTTTTGATTTTTACGAATTTTGTTTTTGCACACTCACCGGACCACAAAGCCGGGCCAGGCATTGCTGGTTGTTGTTTTTGTCGTGACGTCTTTGGGGCTCTCTTTTAGTTGTTGTTGTTGTTGGTTTTTTTTTGGTGTTTTTGGTTTTGTTTTTGTTTTTTTAGGGTTTGAGTGCGCGCTTAGCGGGGATCTGCCACTGCCACCCTCTACCCCGCTTTACTGACACAATTCTAGCCACATCTCTCCACTCACTCCAAAAAAATGCAGTTTTTTCATTTAAATTTTGAAATTTGGGGTTTCGCTTTCTTTGCAATTTTTCTTATAGTTTATTAATTTTCTTGTTAATTTTCTTATTAATTTTCTTGTTTATTTTTGTTTTAATTTTCGTTTGTTTTCATTGTACTTTCTTTGGGGTTTTGCGCGTTTTTTGGGGCTGCAGACCACGGGGAATCACGAATCGAACTGAAGTCAAAGCTGCTGGGCCAAAACTGAAGCCAAAACAAAGCGTCGCTCTGCTGTCGACGTCGCTGTTGCCGTGGGCAGAGAGCAATGGGGCAGCGCTGCACTTGCTTTATTTTAATTTTTATTTATTTTTGGTTTTATTTTCAGTTCAATTTGGCCTTTATTAATGACTTTTTTTTTTTAATTTTCCTTTAATAATTTCGATTTGCGAATTTCTTGGTCAAATATTACACATACGCCCCGTGTGCTGTTGCCGTGGCTGCGACTGCTGCCTGGCGGATATAACGGAAATGTGCAACTGGCAGCCACCAAAACAGCCGCGTAGCGAAATTGTCAAGCAGCAAAAGCCGAGAGAACCCACCGAGAATCGAGCACCGAGCACGGAGCACCAAACACCGAGTGCAACGAGTGCAGCGAGCAGCAAGTGTGTGTGTGTGTGAGTGAGCACTGAGAACCGCCGCCGAGAGCGGAGAGAAGAGTGAAGAGAGAGAGGAGGCCAAAGCCAAAGCCAAAGCCAGAGCCACAGACGGAGCCAAAAGACCGAAGAAGAAAAAAAAAAAAACCCAACTAACACACAAATCGAAGCACAAATCGAAAACGAAAACGAAGCATGAAGCAGCGCTGCAACATTGGCCAAGGCAAGGCAACAACATTGCCTGGCTTGTTATTGTGTGGGTTCGGTTTTCCTGGCTGCACTCTCTCAAAAAGCTTACTCCCATTATTCATCGCTTTATTTTTGCACTGTTCTGTCAAGTGTTTATTTCATAAATGTTGCGCCAGTGTTGTCGCACGCTGTTTGGTGTTGCCCCAGGTTAGGTTTGGGTTGCCTGTTGCCCCACTGCTGCTCATGTTGCACGGTTGCTTGAGTGCATCATCCTGGAGTGGTTATTGTTGCTTTTTCCCATATCATTGTCTGTCTTTATTTATTTCTATATATAGTTTTTTTTAAACGGACAAGTAACAGCGAGTAAATTACAAAGGAGAACTATTAACGGACAGCGGATAACAGACAACTGTTAACGGACAACTAACAGCGGACAGCTTATAACGGACAATTAACAGCGGACAAAATATGAAAGAAAATTAACAGTGGAAAAAATATGACAGACAATTAACAGTGAAAGACGAACACAGGACAAAAAAGCATTCTCATTCAGAAAATAGTATCCTTTCACGAACAGAAGAGAGTTAAAATGCGCTTTTAACAGCGGACAACTGTTGACGGACAAAGGTTGACGGACAACGGACAACATTTCTTATTATTTTCCATTTTGCACTTTTGCTGTTATTATTTTTGTTGCTTTTTATGTTCTGGGAGTGTTTTTAAATAATTTTTTCATAGTGTTTTAAAGCTTTTCTGTTTTTATATTAATAATCATATAAAATGTAATGCTAATAAATTGATCTTTATAATATAATTTATAATATAATAAAACTAATAATATTAATAAATTGATCTTAGTAATATCATATTTATAATATTTATACATTGATCTTAATAATATAATTTACAATATTATAAAACTAATAATATTAATAAATTGATCTTGATAATATAATTTATTATAATATTAATAATATTTTTGTTCGCAAAATTGTACTCTATTATATTTCCTTTTTCCTAATTAGTTTCCTAAATTTCTTCAATTTATAATGTTTTAAAATTAACAATATTAATAAATTGATCTTGATAATATAATTTATAATATTATAAAACGAAAAATATTAATAAATTGATATTGATAATAATTTATAATATTAATAAATTGATTTTAATAATTAAATTGATAATATTATAATATTAATAATATTTTTGTTTGTATTTTTAAACTCTATTATATTTCCTTTTTCCTAATTAGTTTACAAAATTTGTTCACTTATTTTATGCTACTTTAAAGATCTAAGTTTGTTGTTATGTTCTAATGTTATGTTCCAATGTTGCTTTAATGTTCCTATGTTGCTCTTATGTTCCTACTTTATCACTCCAATGTTGCTTTTATTTGTTTGCAACAGTAACTGTTATACTAATGCTAATCGAATGTTGCAAAGTGATGTTGCTATTTTGCTCTTGGCTTTCGGCAGTGCCAACATCAAGTGCACATGGCAATTCCCTCTCTCCCTCTCTTGCAAGCTCTGTTTATTTGCCTCTCTCCCACTCTCTGTGTCCCACTGTCTCACTGTTGGAATTGCGCTTGCATCATAGGCTCTGGCTCTCTCTCCCCAAAAAAATTAGAAACTGCACAATATTTGTGCACATTTTGATTGTTTATTAAAATATATGTATATACATATCTGCTGTCCTGCTGCTCATTAACTCTTTGTACCTCTATTACCCCCCTAACCCCCTCTGGTAATTTCCTAGAGAGCCCCCGCAACACCTCTTCCTCTCTCCTGCTCTCCTGCTCTCGCTGCTCTCCTGCAAATTTTCGGCTGCTCTTTGCAGACACAAGGCAGAAGGCAGAGTCAACCAACTTTAGAAGGTCATGTGGACTTGGCGCTGGCGAATATCCTTGGCTGATATTGGAAATGCATATAGCATACATATAGCTGATATACACACACACATACACACATATATATATAGCTTATATATGTATATGTACAGTATGTACTTTGTTTATTTGTTTGGCATTCGCCAAACGCCATTGCGTGCACTTTCTATGCAATATTATTTACAGGAATCGACTTTGGGCCAGGCCAATTGCTAGGTAAAGGGGAGAGGGGGGTTTGGCCACCTTGTTAGCCAAGTTGTCATAGAGATACAAAAGCCTGGCAAAAAGGGGTGAAAAGCGAAGCAGTTGGAAAAGTGGGAAAATCATCACGGACTTCTCTCTTTATTATTTTTCCCCATTATATTGCATCTTGCGTCGAGATGACGCACTTTGCTTCATCTCTCTTTTTTTTTTTTAATGCTGCTTCCTTTGCCAATTAGCAGGAAATTTAGCTCAAAAACGGTTATAATTAAATTATAGATAATAATATATAAATAGATTATAGGTAGGTCCTTTAAGGTGTTGTTTATTATTTAATTGAGGTGAATTCTTAAAGGAATTTAGGTATTTTAGGTATTTTTAGGAAGTATTTTAAGTATTTTAGGTATTTATTGTATTTTAAGTACTAAAAAAATTTTAGATATTTTTAAGTTATTTAGTTATTTTTGGCATTTAAGGTATTTTAGATATTTTAAAGTTAAAGTATTTTAGGTATGTTAAGGTATTTAAAGTATTTTAGGTATTTTAGGTATTTTAAGGTATTTTTGGTATTTTAAGCATTTAAGCATTTAAGGTATTAAAGTATTTTAAGGACTTTTAAATTGAACATAAACAGAATTTCGTATTTATTTGTTAATGAATTGTTATAAGTTTGTGTTTATTAAGTAAGTTTATTAAACTGTTATTATATATAATTATATATATATTTTATTTATATATTTATATTTATATTTTTTTATTTATAAGTTTAAGGGAAACCTTTTCTTTTAAATATAAATATAGAAACATGATAATACCAAAACGTACTCAAAAATGGCTATGAATAAATACATTGTTGGATTTTATGAACAGAATATAATAATAAATATAATTAGATAATAATCAGATAATAATAAAATATTGATCAAATATTGGTTGCGTTCAGCAAAACGCTTACTGATCACTGATCACTTATAAATCAAATCAGTTATTTGTTGGTAGGAAGCCAAACGAATAATTGATTTATTTTAAAATAGCGAAATGTACGAGTATCAGGAGAACACTTTATTAATGATAACTGATTCATCACTGATCAGTGATCATGTTGTTCCATTGATAGCATTATGATCAATTTAAAGCTTTATGTTTGTATTTAAATATAACAATAAAGGAAAAACCTAAAATACAGAAATATAAATGAGAAAATCAACCCATATAAATACTCTTTTAACTAATAACTATCTTGTTTCCTTTTTGAAAACTATCTTCAATCTATCTTGTAATTGTCTTTTATTTATATTCTATCTATCTTGTATCTATATATCTATCTATTTATATATATATATATATATCTATATTTCTATCCATCTATCTGTCTATTTATCTATCTATCTATATATCCTTTTTTTTATCTACCTATCTACCCGTCTTTCTATCTAATTTTATATCTATCAATTTTTCTATCCATTTATCTATCTATGTATCTATCTATCTATCTAACTACTTATCATTTTCTGATTTATTTATCTATATACCAATTTTTCTATATATCTATTTTTTATTTATCTAGCTATCTATTTTTCTATCAATCTATTTATGTAACTATCCATCTATCTACCCATCTTTCTATCTATCTGTCTTTCTATTTTTCTACCTATCGACCTATCTATTTATCTATTTTTACCTATCTATCTTTTATTATTCTTATTTCTATCTTCTATATAACCCAAAGGTCCAACATAAAAAACCTACGGCTGTTACTCTGTTAACGGTATCCACAAGTGTTATAGCTCTAATTGCCAGTCATCAGGTTCAACAACTTTCACACAGAAATCCTTGAACGCCATTTGCATACAAAAAAAACCCCCAACTGCAATCTGGGCAGCAACAACAAATAACAACAACAACAACAACAACAAGTAAAAACAACAACAATAAGAGAAAAACAGCGAACAAAAACAGCAGCAGCAAAGGCAGCGGCGAAGCAAACAACAAGATTACGTATACGCCACCATTGCAACAGACGTTAGAGAGAGAGAGAGAGCGAGAGAGGGAGCAAGGGAGACAGAGAGGGACAGTTAGACAGAGAGAGAGAGAAAGAGAGAGAGAGGGGCGAAGGAGGACTTGTGTGCAGCAAGAAAAGTTTTCAGTTATTTGGTCTGTAAAATTTTCTTCTTTTTCTTTTTGTTTTTTTTCTGTTATTTGGTTTTTGTTTTTGTAGAATTATTGAGGGCAAAGTTAATGGTACTTTTGGAACACTTTACACGCCTCCTAGATTTTTTCCAATATTTTTGTGAACTTCATTTAAATTTATTTCATTAAATTTCCCCTTTGATTATTATTAATTATTATTTATTATTTGTTTTCTTTTGGCTTTAATTTTGGGCAAACATATTTTGTGCCAAACCGAATGTCAAGTTAACGAAAAGTTCATGAAAAGCCAATCGAGGGGGGGAGAGGGGTGTGAGGGGGGAGGGGTGTGAGGGGGGAGAGTGTAAAGTCTGTCTGGAAAAGTATGCAAAAAAAAATAGGGGAAAATGCTGACAATATTTTGCTGCCACTTTTGCTTCTGTTGTTTGTTTGTTTCTGTTTTTCTGTTTCGCATAATGTTTCTGGGTCACAAATACAAGTATATATATATATATATATATACATATACAAATATATATACAAATCAGCTCTAGATATATATATATATATCATATACGATGTTCTTCTTGCACCTGTGGAGCATTATGCTGACCCCAAACCCATCTTTTGGGCCATAAATCGAAGCTCTTCTAGGCTCTGGCTTTTTAGCCATAAATCAGGCCGGGTTAACCCTCTCCACGTAACCCCTTATTTAACCCTCATTTAACCCATTGAAACACACAATCAGGAACTCACCTTATAAAACGAAAGTCCAACGCTGCAAAAGAAATGCCTGCGTCATTCCCTCTAAGAACTGCAAAAGATATAGAAAGAGAAAGAGAGTTTGACATCAGAATCGGTGTTTTGGTTGGAAAATGGATCTTGGAATAATAATATTAACAATAATAGTGAGAAAAAATAAGAATAGCAGCTATATATAATTATTAATTAAGGAAAAGTATGTTGTAAAAATAATAATGGTATCAATAATAAGAATAAATAAGAATTAAAACTATATATAATTATTAAATAAGGAAAATAATCTTGAAATATTTAGAGTAATAATAAATAGGAATAAAAACCATTTATAATTATTAATTTAGAAAAGAATATCTTGAAATAATAATGGTAATAATAAAACTGACAATAAATAAGACTATCAACTTTATATAGTTATTATTATTATTCAGAAAAAGTATCTTAAAATAATAAGAGTAATAATAAATAAGAATAACAACTATAAATCTGAATTATAAATTAGTAAACTATTAAGAAATATTTACTTTTTAATGGGTCATAAGTAAATCAAGAAATAATCCAAAGAAACTATTTAATTATTACAACAAAATAAAATATATTAAATACTTTGTTAAATGCATAATTAAATACTTCAAATCATATATAATAATATATCAATAATTCATGCAAAGAAACTATTACATTTTTTAAGCAAAATAAAATATATTAAATACATTGATAATTATTAAATAAATACTAAATGAATATAAATACTCTAAATATATTATAATATATCAAGAAATAATGCAAAGAAACTATTGAATTACTACAACAAAATAAAATATATTAAATACCGTGATAAATATTTAATTAAATAATTTTAATAAATAATAATATATCAATAATTAATGCAAAGAAACTATGTAAATATTTTAAACAAAATAAAATAAATTAAATACTTAGTTAAATGCAAAGTTAAATACCTTAAATATATAATAATATATCAATAATTAATGCATGGAAACTGTTTAATTTTTGTTAAACAAAATAAATATGTTAAATACCTTGATAAATATTTAATTAAATAATTTAAAATTATAATAATATATCAATGAATAATAAAGCAAGCTAAAATATATCAAATGCGTAGATAACTGCTTAATTTAATACTTTAAATATATAAAAATAAATCAAGAAATAATGCATAGAAACTTTTTTATTTTTTTTTTTTTAACGAAATAAAATATATTAAATACCTCGATAATGATTTAATTAAATTATTTCAATGTATTATAACATATTAATGAATAATACAAAGAAACTATTTAATTATTACAACAACATAAAATATATAAAATACCTAGATAATTATTTAAGTAAATAATTTAAATAAATTACGTACACAAATACTTATTAAGCTAACAATTTATAAAGAGAATCATCCTTCATATTGAGAATCCATTTTCAAACTCAAAACTAAATTATAAAACATAACCCACTTTCGTTTCGAAAAAAACTATAACAAAATAAAACCCAATACCACATATACCCTATTTTCCTGCATATTGTATATATATAGTATACTATATCTCTAGATAAGTTCCGATAGATTGCTCTAGTTTCGATTTTTGAGGCTCTGCTGTTAGGTTCTTGCATAATCCAGATATTCTATATAGCCACGAACTGGGTGAGCTGCGCGCTTTTGTCGGTCAAGTCAAGTGGCTCGTACTGATATATATATATATGATATATATATATATATAGCTATATGGTTATCTCGGATTTCCTACTCAAAGGGAGCTGCAACTGGGAACTGGAACTTGGAACTTGGGGAGTGTGTATATCAAATTACCCCTCAAATCCCCCCCAATTTTTGTTTTTTAGATTCTTTCGTATTCTTCTTCATCTTTTTGGGCATTTTCATTTATTTATTTACTCGCCTGTTTTTTTTTTTTTTGTTTCGTTTCGGCTTTTTTAGGTCAATTTTGACAGTTTGCCGCCGACAGTAAGTGACAGACAGGCAGCAAAAGCAGAAAAAACGATTGCAGTTGCCGAGGGATCGATTCCGAGCATCGATATGATGATGATGATTTTTCATCATATTCATGGATTTTCCACGCCCCTCCTAACCCCTCTTAACCCCCCGTTTTGGATGGGGCGACGGGCGCTGGGCCAAGAACTTGAAAATTCGTGTGGGTGGCATGAGGTATGAGGTATGAGGTATGAGAATCTGCTGCTCCACATTTGAACATTTCTTTGGAGATGGAAATTGATTAGAAAATTTGGGAATTTTCATTAAAAAAAAACCCATCTTAATATTAGGAAAATGTTATAACAAGTTATTCCCTAAATGATAAAGAATCTCTCATCTTCTTCAACTTAAAATTAGCTTCAAAAGAACTAAAAACTCGCTACTCGGTACCTTAAGTAGACTGATGAAAGAGTTCAAGACTTTTGGTCATTTTTCAAGACTTTTGATTACGAAAGTAAAGCAAGAATATTTATGTCTTCTTTTGGTCTTCTTTTGAGATTTTTTTTGTTCTTTTTTTAAGTTGTTTTGGTTTAAAATGAAGCTTAAGATCTCGTGATTCCAGAATTTTAAGACTTGTATTAAGATTTTTGGTTTTATATCAAGATTTTAATTTAAGAATGCACAAAATCTTGAAAGAAGACTTTATTTTTTTTATCAGTTTATGGAATTGGAGTTTTTCTTTTATTTTTTTTTACTTTTTTAAATATATTTCAGATAATTCTTAAAGAAAATGTGGCTCACAAGCTACACTCATTGTTGTAAGCTACGAGTAGCAAAAGTAGCGAGTAGGTTAAGTAGCTAGAAGGTTAAGTAGCGAGTAGATTAAGTAGCGAGTAAGTTAAGTAGCGAGTAGGTTAAGTAGCGAGTAGGTTAAGTAGTGAGGTTTAAATGCAGAGAGTAGTAACAAGAGCAAGCGGTAAAAAAATGGAACAGTGAGTGCAACAGGTAGTAAGAGTAACGAGTAGCTAATGAAGCGAGTAAGAAGAATAACGAGTAGTAACAATAACGAGTAGTAACAGTATTAAATAGTAGGAGTATCCATAATTAAAATCATCCTGTTCTGAGAGTAACAAGAAGTAAAAGTATAAAATCAATTAGTAAAAGTATCTAAAAGTAAGAGTATTGAGAAGTAATAATATCAAGAAGTAAAAGTATCAAGAAATAAGAGTATCGTTTAGTTAGAACAACGAGTACTTAGAGTAACGAGTACTATGAATATCGATTAGCAAGAATAATGGGTGCTAAAAATATGCTATATCCGTATTTCCCTGTAGAAATTCCCTCAAAAAACAAAACCCATCGATCTTTGTGATCTTCTAAGAGACTGCGACTTCTGTGTGCGTGCGCCTTCGTCATGCTCTCGGCCAGCTCTATTTATGTTAGCTGGTGACCTATATATCCGCTGCCACCCTCCGCCCCGTTGTCCGACGTCCCTTAATTGAAAGGCACTCAAAAAAATAAGTATAAGAACTGAGAAATATATTTTAAAAGGTTACCAGGAGAAGGGAATTAAAGAAGTTTTTTTTAAAGATATTTAATGAAGAAGAAATTTAAAGGCTTTTAGACTAAATTGAGTTCTTATGTAATTTTTAATTACATTTTTAATTATATTTAATATTTAATTTTTCATTTAATTATATTTAAATATATTTTTAAAGTTTGTTTTTAAGACCAGGGAAAGGAAATTTAAAAAGAAGTTTTCTTAAAGATATTTAATGAAGAAGAAAAGTTAACAGGAAATTGTTACGACTTTTAGAATTAATTGATTTTTTCATTTAAATATTAATTGAATTTTTCATTCCTTTTTTTATGACATTTTTCATGCAATTTTTCATGAAAGTTTTTATGAAATTTTTAATTTAATTATTAATTACATTTTTAATTCAGTTTTTAATTCAATTTTTCATGAAAATGTTCTTTAAATTGTTTATTAAATTGGTTATTACATTTTTCATTAAATTTTTAATTTATTTAATTTAATTTTTCATCAAATTTAAATAAAATTTTTCATTAAATTATTCATTAATTTTTTCATTACATTTTTCATTAAATTTTTTATTAACTTTTTCATTAGGTTTTTCATTAAATTTTTCCTTACATTTTTCATTACATTTTTCATTAAATTGTTAATGAAAGTTTTCATTAAATTTTAAATTTAATATTTAATTTCATATCTTATTTAATTTTTAATTTATTTATATTTCTTTAAATATATTTACTTAATAAATTACTAATATTTGAAATTATTATTTAATACAAGATCCCTTTAAACAATGCTTTAAACATTTTCTCTCTGTGGACAGGTATTTGGAGGCATTGAAAGATCTTTCTCCATGTTTGCCCTCGCACACACACACACACACACACGCATACTACAAACACACCTCCCTCTCCCGTGTCCAAAAAAGCTACACACACACACACTGACACGCACAACAACGACGACGACACCTTCAACACATCCCTGGACGCGTATCAAGTTGAAGGTTTATTTTTGTTTACAATAATTTTTTTGTCGGTTTATGTGTGTGTGTTTTTTGTTGTTGCGTTTGTTTATTTTTTTTCTAACAATGAGAACAAATACAAACGAAAAACAGCACACACACATACACACACACACGGAGAGAACGCCCGCACATCCAACAAGTAGGTCGCCAGCGTTTCGAAATAGAGGAAAAAAGTTGCCCCCAAAAAAAAAAATTAGAAAGAAATGTTTCTCTATATTTTTTTGCTCCCCCTAATTCTGTGCGTCTTTATCTTATCGGCAGTCATCGGTTTTTGAGTTCTATTCCCCAAAAAAAAAAAAGAAAAGCACACACAACTCAGTTTAAACAACAAATTATTTCCTCTTTTTTGTTCTTTGGGGAACACATTTTGTTTGTCTACAGAGAGAGAAAAAAGGGAGAGGATTATATGTAGTACTTAAAAAAAAACATTGTAAACTTTCAGAGAAATTATATTTTAAAAGAAGTAAGTAAAGGGAATTAAATTTTTATTAGCTTAAAATCAGCAACAGAAAAAGCTTAAGTCTTCTTAAAAACTCAGATTTTCTTTTTTTCTTATTTTAAAAATATTTTCCTCTGAATTATACATATACATCTACGAAATTTCCAAAATCTAAAAAAAGGTTTTAAGAGATCACTAAAAACAATTACTACTTGAGTAAGGAAAGAAGTAAGTTTGGATATTAAATTATTAATTTAATAATTTTTTGCTAGCTTAAAATTAGCAGAAGAAAGGGTTAAAAAAATACTGCCTTTCTTGTGATTCTTTATATAATTTTTTTTATAAGAAATATATATTAATTTTACTGAAAAAATAGTTACTTAAAATTTAAATGAAGTAAGTTAAGCTATTTTCCAGGAAGTTATTTATTATTATTAATTTATTTATTTATTTAGCAGCTTTAAATTTCAAGAAGATTGCCACACTTCTTTTTAAAAACTATCTTTTTCATATGTTTCTTTTTATAATTCTTATCTTCTGAACTAAATATTTTATTTTCAACGTTTTCTCCCAGTGCAAAGCATGTGTGTTTGTTAATATTCTTGGACAGCCGGCACAAAACATCAACAGAGAGAAAGGGAAAGAAGAAAGAAGAAAAAAGAAAAAAGAGCAAAGAGAGAGGCGAGTGCAATCGAGTGTAGAGCTTAGGAGGAGTGTAGAAATGGGGGAAGAGAGCCGACGGGGGGAGATTCTCCGCCTGAGTTATGATGATCAAGTGGGGTCCCACCACAGCTGATACGGCAAATGATGGAGAGCGGAGAGAGCGGTGGGCTGCCGGAAGAGAGTCCAGAGTGGAGAGTGCGTGTGTACATATATTTCTTTCTTTTTTTTTCCTAGCGATACAGATAGGAAATAATATACTTATAGAGACAAATAAGCACCAACACAGACACAGACACAGACGCTCCGCGTCCGGAATCTGGGTCAAACGTTTTTTACGTGTATTTGCCTAGCTATCGCCTCCCTCCCCTCGTCTCCTCCCCCCTTTGCCCATTCTTCGGGTTTTTAGAAGACAGTCTCCGCGCGGCATTTATTTATTATTAAGAATAATTGTGGGACAGAGAGTCCAGTGTTTCTAATTCCCAAAAATCAATGAATATCGTAAAAGGAAACGGTATAATAGGGATGTATCGATATATATCGATATGTATCGAGAGTAACGTTCGATGATGTAAATTAATTTAATAATAATATGGTTTTAAGAGTAAAAACTTTATCGAACAATTGTTTATAACAAAATCTCGTGGTTAAGATATCAATGTTATCGAGAAATATCTGGAAAATTGTATTTATTTATTTATTACAATTAAATTGATACTTTTATTGATGTGAAAAATTATTATTAACGTATTTATATTAAAATCAGGTCAATGTTTCTAAATAAAAACATCAATGAATCAACAAGAGTTTCTATTTAATGCATTTATATATCGAAATGCTAAATTATCGATTTATTTATCGACTTTTGTCACAAATATCAATTTAATTTCGATATAACCATGTTTTCTAGACGTATTTTTTGATAATTATGTTGACAATATTTACTAATAATAAATATTTATTACTAATTATTTATTAATTAATATTTATTTTTTTATTTATTTTTTTATAACGTCTTAAAAGTTTTTAATATTTTTTTACGATCTTTTTAGGTTCTTAAATCGATTAAAAATATAACGATATTTCATTTTGCTTAAAACCTTAAAAGGTTATAATTTTTATTGTTTTCTTTCTGTTAATATTAATTATTTAACCACAACTTCCTTAGTATTTTCAAATGTATTAATTTAATTTAAGTTTTCTTAGTTAAATTTCTTGAATTCCTTAATTAAATTCCTTAAATTTCTTTAAGTAAAAGTTTCGTTAATTATGGATAAACAATTCCCCATTCTCGTTGGCCTCCAGATCAGCCGAACAGCAGAGTCAATGTTAAGCAAACTCTGCTTGGCTATCGTCTATATATATATATATCTACGATATATACTATATACTATATATACTATATAGTATATAGACACCTAGCCATCGACGCACTCCGACTTCTGCGTTGTTATTTATAACCAGAAACTGCGCATAACGGAACTACAACTAGCGACAACAACAACAACAACAAGAACAAGAACGGGAATCAATATAACCATATTTTATGATCAACGATCGATAGTTCGGGTACAGAGAGATATAACCTTATAGATATAATAACCAAAAGGTGAGAGGGAATAATTAGGAATTGAATAAGAATAAGAATAAGAATGGAATAAGAATTAGAAAGATAATAATAAAAGTTAAGCCAAAGAAATTATAAGGAGTTATAGGGAAGACTAAGGGAAGTTTTGGGAATCTTAAAGAATCCTTTGGAACTTCTCTTATTTAATTATGAAAGCTTTTCCAGAGTCTTCATTAATTATGATCCTAAAAAATGGTCAAAATCTACAAGATATACCCTAGATCTTAAAAATTATAAAAATCTTTAAGATATTCCTTAAAAAATCCCAAGAAAATTAAAGAAAATCAGCTAAATAAAATACTTCAAACCATTATCTTTCAAAAAACTGTATAAAAAATGATATTTGAGTCATCTAAGAACTCCTTAAGGCGAGAATTTCAACTTGAATTGTTTTGAATCTTGATCTTGATCTCGTTCTTGATTATGTTTTAATTATGATCCTGAAAATGATCAAAATCTATAAGATATACCTGAGATCCTAAAAATGATCAAAATCTTTAAGATATTCCTTAAAAAAGCAATAAAATTAAAGAAAATCAGCAAAATAAAATATTTAAATTTATTATCATGCTAAAAACTATATAAAAAATGATCTATGAATGATTTAACAACTCTTTAAGCTTTGGGAATCTTAAAGAACCCTTTGGAACTTTTCTTATTTAATTATGGAAGCTTTTCCTGAGTCTGTATTAATTATGATCCTAAAAATGATCAAAATCTATAAGATATTCCTTAAAAACCCAAGAAAAATGTAGGAAATGAGCTAAAGAAATTATTTAAAGCCCTTATCTAGCTAAAAACTATATAAAAAAATGATCTTTGAGTCATCTAACAACTCCTTAAGCCTTTAAAAGGCCACCTTAAAGCCTCTTCTATACTTTTTGCTTTCCATTTCCAATTCCAAGTAATATATTTTATAGGTATTTGTTTTTTTTTTATATTTCTTTTTTTTATGACGGCTAAAATACCTGGAAACCGGCAGCAATTGATCCGAGAGGCGGCCAACAGAGCGTATGCGCAATGCAATAATGAAAAATATGAAAAAAATGGAAGAAAAAATAGAAAAAAACAGCAAACCGGCGACGTCAGCGTTCAAGGATAACTGCTGTCGCCGATATCGATGCCGTGACATATGCGCCAAGAATGCGCCATAAAAAGTGCAATCGACGGCTAGATACTATATAGAAAGATACAGATATATATATATATATATATATGCGATGATCGGGGGAGAGTCTAGCCGTATTTATATATACGAAAAAGTAGGAGATACTCCGACTCGACTTGATCTGCTGCTGCGTTGTGGGAGCCAAGAGTTAAGAGACAGAGACAGAGACAGAGAGAGAGAGAGACGAAAAGAGAGAGAGAGCGAGAGAGACAGAGAGCCAAGATTCCGTTCGGTTCAGACTAATGCTAATGCAATTAACGGTAGTTTATGCTAATTTCAACATTGAACTTAACATCGGAGCTGACGGAGCTGAGTGGGAAATTGATATTTACACACAGAGAGAGAGGGAGAGTGAGAGGGAGAGGAAGGGAGGAAGAGAGGGAGGGAGAGGGAGAGAGAGAGGGAGGAAGGGAGGAAAGGAGGAAGAGAGGAGGATAGAGAGAGAGTGAGGAGGGGAGACAGGGAGAAAGACAAGATCGAAAGGCAATCCCCTTTAATGCACTCACAGAAAACTTATATATTATATTATAATATTAATATATGATATAATAATAAATTTTTTATAGAGTAATAAATATAACATTTATTATTAGTTATTCTTATTTTTTAAGCTTTAAATTAATTAAATTTTTTGTTAAATATTATATGTATTATTATTTCCTTTTAATTTTTAAGCTTTCAATTGATTAAAATTCGTTAAATATTAAATTTTTCTATTATTTTCTTTCAGTTTTTAAGTTTTTAATTAATTAAATTGCTTTAAATAATAAATTTACTATTTCCTTTTATTTTATAATCTTTTAATTAAATAAATTTCTTTAAATATTAAATAAATTTGTATTTCCTTTTAATTTTTAAGTTTTTGATTACTTAAATTTCTTTAAATATTAAAAGTATTTTTATTTTATTTTAATTTGTAAGCTTTTGATTCTTTGAAGTCTTTAGGCCTTCTTAAAGCCAACTTAAAACCAACTAAAAACTAACTGAAAAAATACCTAAAACCTAGAGAATTAAATATTAAATGTATTTAAATATTTCTTTAAATACTTAATATTATATTTAATATTATTTCTTTTTAATTTGTAATTTTTTAAATTCTTTAATCTTTGAACTTTACAACTTACTGAAAACTTCGTAAAAACGTACTTAAAACGTACTAAAAACTTAAACAACTAAATATTACTTTTATTTATATATCTTTGATGTTTTGAAGACTATACTTTTACTTAAAAGTTAATGAAAACTTACTTACTTACTACTGAAAAATTTATTTATATTCCTATTAAATAATAAACATATTTAATTTAATATGATTTATTTTAAATTTTATACATGTTTGTAGATTTCGCTCTTACTGAAAACTTACTGAAAACTTATTAAACTTAGTAAAGTTCTTGCTTGTAACCCCCGTTTTTTCTTTCTCTGCACGATCGTTGCTGCAATTATGGCCATATGGGCACGGTTGAACGGTAACTATTGGCCTAGACCTAGGCAACTGGCCAGACAGATAGACAGAGAAAGAGATAGAGAGAGAGAGAGAGAGAGAGACAGACAGCGAGACAGACACAAATCCCCGCAAGAATTTCAACTTGATTCGTCTCGAATCTTGATCTTGATCTCGTTCCTATTTATGTTTTCCCTTATTTTTTTCCAACTAACTTTTATGTGTGTGTATATATATATATATATATATATATATATATATATATATATATATATATATATATATATATATATATATATATATATATATATATGTGTGTGTGTGACTGGTAACCTTCGTTTGGTGAATGGGGTCAAAACAACAACAGTTGCTGCTGTCTGTCTGGTTTAAAAGTGGTCATAATTCCAAGTTAAAGGTCAAAGATTGAGGAAGATATCGAAATAATAACTATATGGATCCTGAATATATATATAAAGAATTTGAAAAGAGTTAATAATTATTTAATATATTATTTAATAATTTTAATTATTTAATAATTAATATATTATGTTAATTTAATATTCCTGATTCAAAAAACAAACTATATTAATCCTGAATATATATTTAATATATTTATAAAGAATTACAGAAAGGTTTTTATTTAATATTTCCGATTGTTTATTATAGAAAGAATTATAAAGATATCGATATACTAACTAAACCTGAATATATATATAAAAATGTCAAAAAAATGTAATTTTTATTTAATATTCCTAATTGCTTATTTATTATTCAAAGAATGAGGAAAAGATAATATATTAATCCTGAATATATATCTCAAAATCTATGATAATTTCAAAATAGTTATGTTTATTTAATATTCCTGACTATATTAATATATATATATATATATATATATATATATATATATATAAAGAATTTCAGAAGTGGTAATGTATATATAATATTCCTGATATTTTTTAGATATTTTTTAGATTTTTTGTTAGGGTTTTTTTTCGGTTTTATGAAAGCTTTGGTAAATGTAAAAAGATAATTCAATAATTACAACAATAATAAACATAATTTAATGTATAAATAAAAAAATATAAAAGCAAATAATTTATTTATTTATTTATCATAGTTGAATAGCAAATAATTATAATTATAAATTATATTAATAAAGTATATAAAATAATAAGAATAAGAATAAGAATAAAAATAATTATAATTATAATCACAAACATAAAATAGTTTTCTTTTTGCTTTTAAACTAAGTTTTTAATTGCTTTTAAATTGCTTTAAAATTTCTTTTAATTTAATTTGAAGCATTTCCCTCAAAAATATAATTATAATTATTATATATATGCATATAATATATATTTAATAATAAATATAGGCTATAAAAAATTAATTTGCACTTTAAAGTCTTTATAAGCCTTTTTATTTTTAATGTTTCTTTCCTGTTTTCCTGTTTGGATTTTCTTTCTCTCCATTTTATTACTCATACGCCGTGTTGTCTCTCTTACGTTTTCATATAATTAACTTGCTTTTATTTATAAATATTATAATTATTAAAAATATTACAATTCAGATTTTATTATCAAGAGTTAATTCTTAAGAGATTTTCCTGCATTAACTTGGCCCACATGACGTATGCGTAATTTTTTGCTTTACAATCATAAATAGTTTTTTTTTCTTTATGCTTTTAAACGAAGTTTTTAATTGGTTTTAAATTGGTTAAAAATTCTTTTAATTTAATTTAAAATATTTCATGTTATATATATAAAAATATATAAAAAAAGATATATAAAAATATTTATAAAAATGTTTATAAAAATATATAAACAAAACATAATTTATAACAAATAAAAACAAAACAAAAAGACAACTCTTATTGAGAGCCTCTCCCTGCACTTGCCTTTCAGCGTGAACTTTACAATTTTCGGCAAGGACATCGCGCTTTTTGGGGAGGCTGCTGCTGGGAGAGAGGGGGAGGGGAGGAAGGAGGAAGGAGGTGTAGAGGGGGTTTTTGGCGAAACGGACAGAGGACAGGGGCAGGGGCAGGGGCAGGGTCGGGGCCTCGGCACAGAATCCGTTCAAATTTATAGATTGAACTTGCACTTGGGCGCCGAGAACAAACACAGCTGCACGGAGGATGCAGTCGAAAAATGTCCTGACTGGAGGAGGGAGGGGGAGGGAAGGGGAGGGTGAGGTTCCCAGCAAGGTGACGCTCCTTTGCAGATCCTGCCAGCCTGCAGAGAGCCTGTAGGGTAGGTCAGGTCACACAAAAAAGCTCGCGGAAAAACTGACCTGCCGCAACGACGAGGAGGAATCCTTCGGCAACTCGTGCGCAGGTCTTAAAATCCTCTCCCCCCGCTCTCCCCCCTCTCTGCAGGACAATATTCCAAGGCAACACGTAAGCCATGGGTTCAACGCACCGCACGTTAAGCGCCAAGGACATCGATACGATATGGAAAACGAATATGAATACGCGAATACGGGGACTACGACAACAGCGACTGCTGCACATGACAGCCCAGCCAGAGAGTCGAGTCCTGGCTTTATATATATATATATCTCCGATATATATATATCGGATATATGTATGTGCCACATGTGATGGCGTAAGTGTGTCACTGGCATTGACAGCTTCACGGCTTCAGAGCTCCTCAGCTTCAGCTCCATGAATCAACTCCCAACCGATCCCGACTCTAACTTGGAGGCGGAAGTTGCAGCATCTCCCAGAGGTTTTTCCCAGTTTTCCTCCAAGTTTTTCCTTGGTTTCCCCCAGGTTTTCCCCCAGGTTTCCCTCAAGTGAAAGGAAGTCTCTGTCTTGGCTCCGGAAACCGGTCACAGAGATCAGAGTTTGCAAAAAGGAAAATCAAAGCGTGGGCAGTTTGCTGTTAAAGGGATACATCGATATATCGAAAGGAAAAGTCTTATACGATGTATAGACAAACGTATTGCGATTAATATCGGTTCAAAAATAATGTCAACTTTGACTTAACGCATTTTTATAACCTTGCTAAGGTATAAGTTATAAGCGTGCAACAAAGTAAAGAAATCGTTTTCTACCATAAATCATATATATTCCTGAACAGCATCAACAGCCGAGTTATCTAGCTCAATTTTTTTTCCAAATTTTATGAGTGGTTACATCGTCAAAATTGCCAAAAAATTTGAGAAATATTTCCATATTTCAAATTTGTAAACTTGGTATGTAGGTTTGACATTTTTTTTTCATTTTAAATTTAGTATGCAGATTTGTAAACAGAATAAAAACTAGCATTAAAAAGGACTTTCAAAATAAAATTAATGCATTTTTGACTGAGTTATGATCGATTTTCATGCAAGGTTATATCAACTTTGGCTTCCCAAAGTTTGCTTCATTTCTTATTAAATCTGGAGAAATGTTGCATTTTAACATTTTAAAATGTCGATATTTTCGAAAATATTATACTAAAATATAGATATTCGATGTATCAAAACAAGGAATCCATTTAAATTAAATTGAAAATATTGAAAACTTTGTTAAATCGAATTTTAAATATCGAAAATTATGATTTTTAATGTAAGAATAATAATAAAATTATATTATTTATATATATATATTTTATATAATTTTCGATATTTAAAATTCGATCACTTAAAGATAAAATTATATTATTTGATTAATTTTATTATATTTATTTTATTTATTTTATGAAGACTATGATTTCTCCATTTTTAAATATATAACCCTTAGTTATCTTGAATTCCAATTAAAAAGATATGAAATAATATAGGTTATACCAATAATAATTAGAAACATAAATATGCATCAATTCCTATATAATAACTATAAGATATATATACATGTACATATATTTCTCTATAAATAATCTATCCACTTATCTTTTAAATTATATATCTTTCTGTTTACATACTCCCTGATTTTGACAATATAATATAATAAATATATTAAAAACTATTGATTTAAAGTCTGGCTTCACTGTTTTGAATTGAATTTAATTTCAAATTCATTTTCGATTCATTGCAATAATGTTTCCCTTTTTTTTAGGTTTTTGCATTTGCGAATTGCGATGTCTTTCCTATTCCAAATTTTTTGTTACCTATTTTTTTGCTCACATTTTTTGCAGTACTTTTTTTGTATATTTTTTTTTGTATATTTTTTTTAGCTGTATATTTTTTTTTGCTCATTTTATTTGCTGTATTTTTTAGCAGTACTTTTTTGCTATATTTTTTCCTGTTTTTTTTTTGCAGTACTTTTTTTTTGCTATATTTTTTGCTGTACTTTTTTGTCGCTTCTTTCTCCGCTTTGCCTTTGTTGCGGGGGAGGGAGCAATGGCAACAGCAACACCCACACACAACCACACACACACACACACACACACACACACACACACACACTAACAACAACTGCAGGTACAATGGGCTTTGATCGTCGTTTGTCGTTTTTTGAATTTTGTCGTGCGTTGAATTAAAGCGCCAAGTGAAAGTTGCTCAAAATGTTTTATTATTATGTTATATATATATATAAATGTTTATATACTATATATATATATATATATATATATATATATATGTATTTGTTGTACTTGCTATTACACATTTGTTACTGTTCAAGATAATAATGATTATCATTATAATAATAATTTTGATGATGATTTTGATGAGAATTTTGATGATGATTTTCCAGTAAAAAAAAAACATAATGTTTAGGAAACAAATTCCTTGTAAAGTTCCTAAAAAAATATTAAACAGAAAGAAACAAACCCTTAAGCCATTGCCATGGTCACATTTTTGTATACACTGATAAAAAAGTTCAAGACTTTTGGTCACGAAATTAGCGCAAGAATATTTTGGTCTTCTTTTGCGATTTTTTTATTCTTTTTTTAAGTTGTTTCGGTTTTAAATGAAGCTTAAAAAGTCGTAATTCCAGAATTTTAAAACTTATATTAAGATTTTTTGTCTTTTATTAAGATTTTAATTTAAGAATGCACAAAATCTTAAAAGAAGATTTTATTATATTTTATCAGTGTATGACTTTTATTTTTTTATGGGCTGTACCTTTTTTTTAAGCTAGTTTTTTTTATAAGCTTTGTTTTTTTTTTAAGGTAGTTTTTTTTAAGTTAGTTTTTTTTAGCTTTTTTTAAGCCAGTTTTTTTTAACTTGTTTTTTAAGCGTGTTTTTTTAAGCTAGTTTTTTTTTATAAGCTTGCTTTTTTTTGCTTTAGTTTTTTCTTTGCTTTAGTTTTTTTTTTTGCTTTAGTTTTGTTTTTTGT
Source organism: Drosophila watanabei (assembly GCA_008042575.1). Taxonomy (NCBI): domain Eukaryota; kingdom Metazoa; phylum Arthropoda; class Insecta; order Diptera; family Drosophilidae; genus Drosophila; species Drosophila watanabei. Next base: position 96,271 of record VNJS01015030.1, read on the forward strand.
GCTTTACTTTATTTTTTTCCTGCTGTCTGTCTCGCATTTAAAAAAATTGTAATTGTTAAAATGCAAACAGCAAAAAACAACAAAAACAACGAAAAAAATGAAATAAAACTTAAGCCCAACGCTTCGTTTTATTTTTTATTATTTTTTTGCACTTTTTTTCTCACTTTCTCCTTTTGTGCACGCTTTTGACATTTTAATTGCTTTTTTTTTTTGAGGAGCGAGGGAACAAAATCCCAAAACCCAACCTCCAAAAAAAATTGCAAAAAAATACCAAAATAAAAAAAAAACAGATGAAAAACTCCCCCTCAAAAAAATATAGAAAAAAACTATAGAAAAACCTCTCAAAAAATCGAATTGAATATCAAAACAATTTGTGACTCGTTTCACCTCCAAAGCAAAAGTTCATTGACTTTCCAAAGTGAAATAAAGAGCGAAAAACTTGCAACAACAAATTCATAAAAAAAATAACAACAAAAGAGGGGATGGGGGGTAGAGAGAGGGGGGAAGGGGAATTTGGCCTGGGCCCGGCTTTGGCTTATGTAACATTTACCCAGTAACGCCAAAAAGCAGCAGGAAACCTAGAAAAAACGAAGCCGCTAACGAAAAAAAAAAGAAAAACGAAATGAAACCGAAATGAAAATGGGAAAACATCACGAAGTTAATGCTGCTGCTGCATCGATGAAAGGAAAAACTTGTGCGGAGGAAAAGGCGGAATGGTACAAGAAAAAATTAATACTGATTATATATAAGAAATTTTAGGAAAAAAAATAAAAAAGAAATAAAGAAATTAATATATTAAAATATAAATAAGATATCTTTAAAAAGAAAATAATTATAATCATAATGTATATTAGAAGATATAATAAGTAATATTAATTAATAAAAAGATATACAAATATACCAATAAATAAAAAAATATAATAAAAGATATTTGCAAATAATAATATAGAATTAAAGGTGTTGTAATAAATTAAATAAATTATATATACATAAAAAGATACAATAAGTAATAATAATTAATAATGAAATATATAGGTACTAATTAATAATAATATATAATAAATAATGTTGTTAATATCATTTATTATGTTATTTACAACATTATTTATTATATATTAGTATTTATTAGTATCTATATATTTTATTATCAAATATTATTACTTATTGCATCTTTTAATATATATTATTACTATTTTCTAAGTAATAAATAATAAAAGTAGGAATCAAAATATTAAATTATAATTTAAATTTATATAATACAGAGAAACCTAACATCTTTAAAGTTAACAAAACATTTTACTTAAATCCTAAGCTTTGAATACTTTTTACTGATTTTCAATAATCACTTGACACAATTTCACACGACTTTGCATTGTATTTTTATATATTTTTTATAAGCTAGTAAAATCAATTACCTAAAGAATTAAGTCGTCAATAAATACATAAATTTGACCTATACCTTTAATATAATCTTTATAACATATTTAAGATGATATTTGTGTAAGAAATCATATATAAGAATTCTACTTTTGAAAATATATACATATGTATATTTAAAAGAATAATAGAATTATAATTGTTAATATATGATTTCTTAAACAAATATAATTCTTTTATACTTCAAAATATATGATTCCTTAAAGAAATATCGTCTTAAATATGTTATCGAAACGAAAAGTATAGCTATATATCAATCAAAAAATATCAATGTTGTCTAAAAAATACAATGATTTTTTATACTATATTATTTAATAGTTAGTTGCAAGTAAATTGTAAATAAAAACTAAAAAAAGTGTTTCGATATTGCAAGGTCAGCTTATTGACCCTTTTTTTTATAAATATTAACGCTTTTAATAGCATAAAGCGATAACAAATAACTAATAAAATATATCGATTAAGATATATGTACATGTTAACTAATATAATAATGAATATTTCAAAAAACGATAGGTATTTGTAAAAAATATATAATATTATTATTATTAAAACATATATGACTTATCTACATATATTTCTTTATTTGTATCTACATAAATTTTTTGTTATTATATATATTTTATAAATGCCTTTAAGTTACTAAAAAATAATTAGAGATTGGTTCAGATATCGAAGCGTTAAAGCTATACCGATACTTGATCGTTTTTAAATGGTTATATGGTTTGATCGTTTATCGTTAATCTTTGATCGTTAATAGTTAATCGTTTATTGTTAATAATCGTTAATCTTTAATTGTTAATAATCGTTAATCTTTAACAATTGTTAATCGTTAAAAATCATTAATATTTAACTGCTTATCCCGATATATGTAACATTTTATGGTTAACACCTGCCCAAAGGTCCCCTTTGTACATTTTCCATTTATTTTCCGTATACAGTATTCTCTTCCCCGTAACTTTGCAAGGAAAAAAAAAAGACGTACAACTGCAGTGCCAAATCCCAAGTTGCAAGTTCCAAGTTGCAAGTTCCAAATCCCAAGTCTTAAGTCCCTCGTCCCCGGTTCCAGGCACCGAAAAATCTCCCAAGTTCCAAAGCTCCAGCTGCTCCAATGCGGCGATTTCCCAATGTCCCAACTATAGTTGCTAGTCACCTAGCCTTACCTCCAGTATCCCCCCTGCTTCCCCCTGCTCCCCCCTCCGTTTGCCCCCCCATTGTTGGCCATCATTCGCTTCCTTGTATGACATAACAATCGCCGAACCCAGCCTGGAGAGGGAGCTGGCGGAGATCTGCGGGAGGGGAAATCTTGGATGGAAATGGAGTCCAAGTCGAAGTCGATCTTTACCTCCATCCAACGGAGAGCTAAGGTGTAACCACACACACACACACACACACACACACCACTCCCCCCTCCTCTCCTCCAGTTGAAGCCAAAACAGTGTTAGTGCCACATTCCAGTTTTGTTTTTTTCTTCTTTTTTATTTTTTTTTGCCAGCTTTTTGGCTGGAAAATCCCGTTTTTCCCATTCACTGATTCGATCAGGCGGCGTCGTAATGAAAATGGAAAAGCAAGGGGGGGAAGGGGGAAAAGGGAGTGAGCTCCAGGAGGAGACAAAGAAACTCTGGGGGGAGTGGGGGATAATCGGAGACCGAAGGTTTGAATACTCTTAAATTAAATTCAATAAATTAAATGTAAAACAGGAAATTGTTAATGAAAATTAAGAAAAATAAAGCAAATTTATGAAAAATTTAGAAAAATTAAGGAAAATTAAGGAAAATTAGGAAAAAATTAAGAAAAATAAAAACAATTAAAGAAAAATTGAGAATTTAAAAAAAAAAAGATTTAGAAAAATAAAGAAAAATAAAGAAAAATTAAGAAAAATTAAGAAAAATTAAGAAAAATTAAGCAAAATTAAGAAAAATAAAGGATAAATTTAGAAAAATTAAGAAAAATGAAGAAACATAATTTTTTTGATTGAAAAATATTGATATCTTTTTATCGGTAATAAGTCTTATCGATTTTATATTGATAAATACCAATTGTTATTTATATGATTCAATGTTACCAAGTTTGATCAATTTTGATCAATTTGTATCTATTTTTATCAACTTTTTTTTAATTTTTATAGAATTTTATAAATTTGTATCAATTTTGTATTAAAATCTCTCAATTTTTAATCGATAGTTTGATGCCAAAATACAGCTATATGTTTTTTTGTATATATCATATTCAGGTATTTTAATCTTAATCTGTCTTAATGCCACACTTATTATTTATTCCACTTCTTTGAACAATATAGCTTAAGGCATCGTAATATCCATTTAGGATATCGTATCGATATTGAATATTAAAGTCTATATATATAAATTAATAAATGAAAGTTTTATGTTTTTATTTCAACAAGATAGACTCCTGCATCGAAATATCGATAAAGTTGCTATATGAATTTCATAATTGATATTTCAATGTTATGTTAATAAAAGTGCAATAAATCTATAGTTGTTTTCATATATCGAAGCAATTTTATCAATTAAAAAAAATGCTCAACTTTAGGGTAATTTTTTCCTATATTTAATATCGATATTTTGACTTTAAAAGCAATATGAATTGATTTTTGTTAAGTCATATTTTTATACTTTATTGAGCGCAATATTTATAGAAAAAAAGTCCCTGCTATCAATAAAATCAAATGCTTAGAAAAATACCCTTTATAATATTGATAAATTACACATTCGCAATCGATAATCTTTTTTTTAAGAATATATATATAAATATATTTTAAGACAAATATTTTTTGTTTTAAAAAACAATCACTATAAACCCATGAAAATAATTTGTATATTTTTAAGGCACAATAAATTTTCGAAACCTATTCCCACACATGCATGACTAATTCCAACACCGAAAAAACTAACCATAAATAAACATAAAATATATATAAAAATATATATGCATATATACATGTAAATAAATATTTATTTACCATGAACCTTAACGGATGACACATTGGCGAAAAAACTATTTCCGAGCCATGACCAAAAGTCAACAATTCGATCGACTGCGGCCACGTTTTTCGCGTTCGTTCAAAGAGTATAATGTGAAAATGGTAACTAACAATGCCAAACTGCAGTTGCAACAGCAAAAAAATAACAACAACAAAAAAAAAACAACAAAAAAAAAATAGCAACAAAAATAGCAACAAAAAAAATAGCAAAAAGCAAAAGCAAAATGCATTTCAAACGACGCGACGTTGCACCAAAGTCATCGTCGTCGTCATTGCAATTTGCGAGTTTGAGTTTTACTTTCGTTTTTCCTCACGTAACAAAAACGCGGCAAAAGGAAAATGGTGTTAGCAGGCAATGTTACCGTTATGTTACCGTGGAGCTGTGTGGAAAAGTGGAAAAGCTGGAGTTGCAACTGGTTGCATGGCCGATCAAATTCGAATGCAAGTTGCAACCTACGAAGCAGGAAGCAAGTCGATCGCTTTTCTCATTTTAAGCGGAAAGCTTAAGGGGGCAGGAACACAGATACAGATACAAAGATACAGATACAGATACAGATACAGATACTTTTACAGATACAGATACAGATACAGATACAGATACAGCTGCGAGAGTGGGATCCGCCGTAAATTGATGCCATGAATCGAAGACAGTTGCCGGTGGAAAATCTCATTATTCGCATTTCCTCAATCGTGTTGCGACAGTTAAATTGATATTACTAGGGATCTATATGTATGTTATATATAGCATATAATATAATAAAATATAATATTCCAAAAGGAAATTTTTGGCTATTTTCTTGGAATCCGTGGAAAAAAAATTAAACCATCTAAAGGGAACTCTTTTAGGGAATCAATTAATTATCTTAACTGATTTCTACTAACCCCAGATTTTTAGTCAAAGAAATATTTATTTTTAAGCCTTAAATTAAAAGCCTGATATTATCACTAAATATTATGCTTAAATATACAAGAATTTTTAAACATTAACAAGTTTTTCTCTCAATAGAAGTCTTTTTTATAATCATTTTAAAAGAAAGACCTACGTTTATTCGGAAATAATATTTAAAATTAATATTTAAAATTTTCTTTTATAATTTTACTTAAATAATATTAGCTAGAAATACATTTTCGTGATGTTTACACAAAAAATTTTTAAGGAATTAAACAAATTAACAGTGTTTTTTATTTTTTGGGTCAATAAATATTTAAAAATGTCCGCAATTTTCAAAATTTAGCAACACAAAATTATGTTTTTTATTTAAGTTTTAATATTTAAGAACAATTAATCTAAAATACTCATAAGAAATACTTACAAAATATAATTGTTGGGAAATTCGATTTTTCTTGACTCGAAATTTTATGATTTCCGCTAACTTTCTTCGTATTCATATATTTCAAAATCAATTCTAAATGAATTAATTTTTAGAGTCAAATGTTATCATTTCTAAATCGATATATTTTCATTTATTTCGATACTATTGATTACTTATCAAAAGTTTGATATGGCACCATGTTTTTTTAATAATTATTATAAGCTTAATATGCATTAAAATGTTAGTTTTCAATACATATTGTCCATATTTGTAGCGATATAATTTGTTTGTCACCCAGCCTCTGGCAGGGAGTTATCGATTTATTATCGAAACAGCTAATTTTCAGTAACATTTCCACTTAAACTGTAACTGATATTCAAAAAATCGATACGAGAAGCGTTGCTACAGTCATATTTAATAAAAACTTGAATATTTATAAAAATCTAAAACAAAATATAAAAAATATAATATATAAAAAATATAAATAAAATGAAATAAATAAATAAAATATATTATAAATATAAATATTTATAAAAAATGTATAAAAATCATATTTTATACACTTTTTTTGTGTTTATTTTAAATGAATTCTTTAAAATTGTATATTTAAAAAGTAAGCATACATTTTAAATATGGGAAAAAAAACCTTGTTTTTAGATATAACCCATTCCTGCCAGCAAATCCGACAACGGTCAGAGGTCTAGGGCTTTCCAAAGCGCCTCTCCTTCTCCCAAATAACAAAAAAATAAAACTATATATATATACAGAGACATATATATATATAGACAGATATATTCACAAATCACGTAATCACCTTGTCCCACCGAAAACCCAGAGCCAGACTCTCGATCTCGGCAAAGCCTTCCATTGCCACTTTTGGCATTCGGCTTCGGAAAATCGGGGAAACCCGTTTTTCTTCGCCAAAAACGCGAAAATTAAGTCACCGGCAAAAAGAGCAAAAAAAAACTAAGAAAAAGATAAAAAAAAAAGTGGAGAAAAGAAGTTGCAGTTGCAGTTGCAGTTGCGATTACTTCATCGCGCAAAAAAAAAGAGAGAGAAAGTGGCAGGAAAAACGTGGCGCAAAATGTGGAAAACTGGTTAACGATCGTCGGCGGCTAAGATGGCGTGTCATGGTTGCACGTTCCCCCCTTCACCCTCCCCCCTCTGCTGCAACAATTTCCCCATTTCCCATTGCGGCCAGGCGCGTTGTTGCAACTTCAGCCATGATTATGTGGCATTAACTTTTGGGTTACGCAACCCATAGTGCAATGGAAATTGCAAATCATATGGCACACCCCTCCCCCTTCCCCCTCTGAGACCACCGCAAAATGTTTGTTGCGCAAACGGAGTCGAGCTGGAAAAACAAGGAAAAACAACATGGAAAAAAGAGAGAGAAGGAGAGAGAGGGAGGGAGGGCATTAGGTGACGGCGATCGTCGTCGTTGAACGTGAAAAGCGGAAAAGTTTTTAGCTGGCAGCGGCTTTTGTGGCACATAAAGCATTCGTCGCGAAAAGGAAAATGATATGCCAAAAAGGGGGAGGAGGGGGGAAAGAGGGGAATGGAGGGAAAAACAGCAGCGAAGGAAAAACGTCGGCAGACATTGGAGGAGGTTACTTAAAGGAAAAACGATACATCTGCAGAATGCATTCAGGTTTCCGGGTTTTTGTTAATCGATTAATGTTTGATTTTAGATTGAAATTTTAGCTTAAATCTTATTTATTTATAAATTTATTATTAATTTATGGTCAGCAGGTTAATAATTTATAAGAAAAACTATTAAAACTATTATATAAGCAAAGAAAAAATATTAATTTAAAAGAAAAAACTCTTTAAAGTATTATAAAAAAATGAAGAAATAATAATTTACAAGAAAAAACTATTTAAAGTATTAAATAAGAATGCAAAAAAATAATAATTTACAAGCAAAAACTATTTAAACTTTAATAAAAGAATAAAAAAATATTAATTTACAATAAAAACTATTAAAACTATTATATAAGCAAAGAAAAAATAATAATTTACAACAAAAAACTATGTAAAGTATTATAAAAGATAAGAAAAAATAATAATATACAAGAAAAACTATTTTAAGTTTTATATAAGCATAAAAAAAATAATAATTTACCAGAAAAACTATTAAAACTATTATATAAGAACAGAAAAAAAAATTATTTACAAGCAAAAACTATTTAAACTTTAATAAAAGAACAGAAAAAAATAATAAATTACAAGAAAAAACTATTCAAAATATTATAAAAACAAGAAAAAAAAAATAATTAACAAGAAAAAACAATTTAAAGATTATATAAAAATAAAAAAATAATAATTTACTGGCAAATCCTATTTAAAAAATTAGATAAATATATAAAAAATAATAATTTACAAGAAAAAAAAACGATTTAAAATATTATAGAATAATAGAAAAAATAATAATTTAAAAGCAAAAACTATTTAAAGTATTAAATAATAAAAGAAATAATAATAATTTACAAGAAAATCTATTAAAACTATTATAAAAGAACAGAAAAATAATAATAATTTACAAGAAAATCTATTAAAACTATTATAAAAGAACAGAAAAAATAATAATTTATAAGAAAAACTATTTAAAATATTATATAAAAATAGAAAAAATAATAATTTACTAGAAAAACTACTAAAACTAATATATAATCAAAGAAAAAAATCAGAAAAAAGCTAGAAATAAAACATCTTCAAAGGTTTTCCCTTGCTCAAGGTAACTAATATCACTCATACGCAGTGTGAACCAGCTTAAAATATGATTTCTATGTTAAATTGAAGTAGCTATTTATATTATTTATGTTTTTAGAGCTCATTTTGTTTATATTTTCACTTGAATGCCTTTCCAAAAGTCACTAGAAGCTTCCTTGAAAAAGTTGTTTATGCCTTCAGTGGGCTAACGTGGCGTATGAGTAACTTTTTTGTTTCTGGCATTTTCTGTTATTTTGAAAGTCTTAAAAATTAAAGAAAAATAATTAAGGGTTTTAAATGAGCAATAAATAATTGATAAATAATTATAAAACATAATAAAAAATATGAAAAAGTAATAAAATTAATAATAATCATAAAATATTATAAAAAATATTAAAAAGTAATAAAATGAATAATAATCATATTTAAATATGACATTAAACTATATTTTATAATTATAAAATAATAATCATAATAATAAATAATTAATAAGTAATTATAAAACATTCTAGAAAAAATTAAAAAGTAATAACATTAATAATAATCATAAAATATTATAAAAAAAATATGAAAAAGTAATAAAATTCATAATAATCATAGTTTCTTATGAAATTAAACTATATTTTCAAGTTAAAACTAAACTTAATAAGCCTTTAACTTTAGTATTTTAGTAAAATATTAGTTTAAAAACTGTAAAATTGGCAAATCTTTAACTAAATTTTAAATTAATGAATTTTTTAACCAAGAATTTCAATTTTTTGTTAATTAAAAATGAAATATCAAAGATTAAGTACTTTTTGTTGACTTTCCCATTATTAAAATAAAAATTAATTTGAAATAAATAATTAAATTATCTAATATTAATAATATCAAATAAATAACTCATTTAACAACAAAATTTAACAAAATTTCCCGCATAAAAACCCAAAAAAATCATCAAAATAACTACTAAAAAATATAACAAAAATCTCTAGCGAAAAAAAACGCGCACACACAAAATCCTTGGGAAAAACTCACCTGTATAGTGTGATCCTGCTGAACTTTGTCCTTCCTCCGCCTGGCATGTCTGCAACGAGAGCAAGAGAGACGGACGTCTTTATTGAAATGCATGTTTACGGGCCATATGCGGTTATATCCCCCACCCCCTCACTCCCCTTACCCCCCCTTTTGCCTACTTTGTTCGAATTGCATTTCACTCTTGATTTCGTTTTTCGACTTCGGGTGCCGCTTCGTGCTTTTGTACAGGAAGAAGAAGCACTGGCAGCGACGCCAACAGCTGGCCTGCATTAGAGAAGGAGCAGCGAGCGAGCTAGAGAGTGAAAAGAGAACTGTACTTGCTGTAATAATAATCAAAAGCTCGCTCTCGGCCGCACTCTCCCACTCTCTTGCTCCCGCTGCAAATGCAGCAGCGCTGCTGACGTCGCTTGGGTTATTCAATAGAGCTGTACGTGTGTGTGTGTGTGTGAGTGTGCTATCTGCCAACAGCATGGCGCTTTTGCCATGGTATTGTACGTTGCCTATTGCCACTGCAACGGCTGAAACGACCTCCCTACAGGTCTTTGACCCACTGCTAGCACTCCTTCTCTCTCTCTCTCTATCTCACTCTCTGTGGCTGGCTGTGCACGTTATTATTGTTGTTTCCCTTGCTCCCCGCCTTTTCTATTGCCTGCACATATTTGAGTTTGTTTTTCTTTCTGCTCTCTCCCCGCTGGCGCTCTCACTCCCACTGTATTTCTTCTGCCTCTTTATCTCCTTCCCCGCCCCCCCCTCTCTTCGTTCACCTACAGCCACTTGCATTTTCTATTGATGTGGGCTTCTCCTGCTTCGGTTTAGTTTTTCGTTTTTTCTGTGTTGTGTTGTTTTTTTTTTCCAAAATTCCTTGGGTTTTCCATGTGTGGAAAATGGCCATTCGGGATCGTTCGCTTTGGGTGGTCTTCTTTTGGCCATCTGTTTGATCCTAACGCTTTTTGGGTGGTCGTGCTTCCGGCTTTCTTTTTGTTCTTCTGTTATACTGTTGAACTGTGCTAATATTATTATTTTGTTATTCTGTAATTTATATTCTTTATTGCTCTTTTTATTCTGTATTTCTGTAAGTTCTGTTCTTATTTAACTCTGCTCTTCTGTTATTTTGTTTTTCTTTATATTCGTTTTTCTAAATTCCCGATTTTTTGTAACCTTGCTATTCTGTAAATGCGTTCTTCTGTAACGTTCTTCCTTTTCCTTTCCTTTTCCTTTTCTATTTTTGTGCTCTTCTCTTCGGAACTTTCGTTTTGTTTGAGCTTTTAATTTAATATTTAATATTTCTAAACTTTTCTTGTGTTCTTCCTTTTTTTCTATTTTTCTTATCTACCTTTCTCTTCTTCTTTTCTTTCATTCTTCTTATGTTCTCTACTTGCATTCTTTTATTATTCTGTTCTTTTTATATTCCTTCTGTACTTTTCTTCTGTTCTACCTTTAGTCTATTCTTCTTTTTTTCCTTTCTTCTAGTCCTCTTTTCTTCTTTTCTTTCTTTCATCTAATCTTCTGTTTTTGCATTCTTATATTATTCTGTTCTATTTTCTCCTGCTGTACTTTTCTTTTATTATACCTTTAGTCTATTCTTCTTTTCAATTATTCTTTCAATCTTAATTCTTTTTTGCTTTCTTTCTTTTAATGTTCTGTTCTTGCATTCTTTAATTATTCTGTTATATTTTCTCCTTGTTTTCTTTTGTTCTTCTTTACTTCTATACTTTTCTCTTTCAATTTTATTCATTTTTATGCTATTCTTTCTATTCTTCTTTCGTTCTTCTATTCTCCTTTTATCTCGCTCATCTGCTCTTATTTCATATACACTTCATATTACCCTTTTCTTATATAAATACACCTAACTCCCTTTTCTTAGCTACTTTTAACCTCTTTTCCCTTTTCAGATTTCTCCCCCCTCTCTCTTCTTTTATTTGTTCTTTTTTGCAGCTCTTTCCGCTTGACTCTAGCTTCTTTCTTTCTGCTTTCCTCATCTGGAAGTTGCGGCAGGTTCAGGATCTGGGTTAGTTTACCTTCCCGACTTTTGGTTCCTTCTTCCGTCTTCTGGCGGCTTCTTTGTTCTCAGCTAGCCTCCTCTCCTGGCTCTCTCTCTCTCTGCTACTCTTTGTTCTAGCCTCTCCTCTCCTGGCTCTCTCTCTCTCCTACTCTGTTTGCCTTGCTGAATTAACCCGTGAATGGCCTCTTAACCCTTTGGTGTGCAGTGGAGGTATATTCTTCCTGTTTGCTTCGCTTTGCTTTTTGCTTTGCTTTTTTTGCTTGTTTGTTTTTTTTTTAGTGAATTGAGTAAATGGTTGGGTTTCTTTTTAGTGAGTTTTTTTTGTGGGGGGGGGGGGGAGGGGGGTTTTTTTTTTTTT